>VWZW01008123.1:1489950-1505313 GCA_013397115.1 Edolisoma coerulescens | reverse complement strand
GAGGGGGAAGGGAGGGGCAGGGGAAGAGGGAGGGGGGAGGGCAGAAGTGGGGAAGGCGGCTCCCCCCTCCCCACCCCTCCCGAGCTGGGACCCGGTGGAAATGCTCCCACACTGCGCCTGCTGCCAGCGCTCCCCAGGCCTTTATACGGCCGCCCCGGCATCACGTGGCGCCCGCCGCAGCTCCCACGGGGCACGGCGAGGGACTGCCCGGCCCGGCCCGGTCCCCAGGGAGCGTGTCCCCCGCCCAGGATGCTTTCGAGGAAAGGCACTGCCCGCTCCCCGGGCGCTCGGATGCCCCTGGCTTCGTCTGGAGCCGGCTGCTGCAGGAGGGGGACGATCGACGCTGGATAAAGCCCCTCCCTGCCCCAAGAGCCCCGCGGTGCTGGAGGCTCTCAGACCCTATTCCTGAACGATGCGACCGTCGCCTTCCTCGGCGCGGGGTCCCGCGGAGGGTCCCTTCTCCCCCGAGAGCTGCCCAGCCCCGAAGCTGGGGGATGAGCTGCAGACCTCCCGCAGTCTCGCCGACAGGGATCCTCACTCCGCCAGGACCGAGCCCCCGGCCCCATTGAGGGAATTTGTGTGAATTTGGGGATCCCCGCTCCCCTTCTCCACGCGGTTACGTCACCGACACGTCACCGAGGCCGGAGCACCCTGCCTGGAAACCCGCCTCCTCCGAGGGCTCCCACGGAAGGGATGCTGCGCCTGGCAGGTGCGGCCCAGAGGGCGAGGAGCAACGCTCTGCCGAGCCTCACCTCCCGCGAGAAATTACCAAAGCAAAGGCTGTGCGTGTCCGCGGGGTGCTGGGACCGCGCCCGAGTCCTGCATCTCCGCCCGACGCGGCTGGCCCGGCCGGGTACCACTTTCCAAGGCGGCCCACCCACAGCCCGGCCAGGCCCCTTCGGGAAGGGGAAGATCCTGCGGCCTCGGGATCTCCTGTCTGCCGCTCTCCTCCTCCGCTTCCCTGATGGCTGGCAGGAGGAGGTGGTGGGCAGCACACACGCACCTTGTCGAGGGCTGCAGGCGAAGCGGGAGAATTTCCTTCTAAACAGAGGCACACAAGGTCCCCGGGAGCCACCGCAGTGTCCCCGCGGGTGGCAGAGCCCCGCTGCCCCGCTTGCAGCTGCCCTGGCGCAGTCCGGGGAACACGTCCACCGCTGAAGCTGCCCAGCCCATGTCCCCTAGGTGGCTGTGACAGCAGGTTGTCCCTGTCTCTACCGCGGACACTTTGAACCACGCTCGCATTGTTAGGTTTTGGTTTTGTTTGGTTTTTTCCCTTGGAGGCTCTGCAAACACGTATCTGCTTTCCCGTGGGAGGATGCTTGGGGAGGGAGGAAGGGGATGGGTTCCTCCAAGGGGGTACCGTGAGGAGATGTCCCCCCGCCAGGGCCACGTTCAGCAGTGTGAGAATCCGCGGTGATGAATTGCCAGTCTCTGCCGTTAACAGGTGCGAGCATTTGGTGATAAAATCTCCAGCACTAATACCGGGGAGCCGGGCCAAACAGCTGCGCGGCCCCGCTTCCAAATGCCGGTCACAATTACTCAAGCCCTAACGACTCGGTGCACAGGCTCGGCGAATTCGGGGGGACCCCGAGGAGAGGGCAGAAGCGGACGGCTCCGTCCGCACATCTCCAGTGGAAGCAGCGATTACCGAGCCGGAGCCTCTGCGCGGAGCCGGTCGCATCCTCCTCCCTCGCCGCCAGCGCGGACATCGGGGAGAATTTCTCGATCGGAGGGGGAAAGTAGAGGGGAAAACTGTGCTGAGAGTTTTTCAGGAAGGTGGGAACTCTGTCCCGCGGGCGCGTGTCAGCTCTGGGGGAGCTTTCCTGAGCTTTCACTTTTATACTTCTTCTATGCTCCTAACCTGTGTTCACAACACATACCCATGTATCTCCCTCTCATATGTTTGCGTGTATATATATATTTACATTCAACTATACCTATATTTATATTCTTTCCTTTCCTGATATATGTTTTCATATATGCATGTATATATAATTGTCTAACACGGAGAAACGCCTCGGGGATGCCGCATCCTTCCTACCGACATTGTTTAAATTCTCCGTTCATCAGTCCGGTGGAAAGGCGACGGGAAGAACAAATGGAAGAGAGCGGAGAAGGAAAAGACCCGAGCCGCTTTCCATTTTTATTAAGTAAAATAATAGTTATGCCTCCCCTACATAAACGAAAGTGTCATAAAAAATTCCGAAGCAGCTGCCAGAGATTTCGACCACACACACAACGGGGCGATTGAATTTCCACTTGGTGCATTTCATGGCAGCGAGGAACCGCCGGGAGCTGCGCCTTGTGCCTCTGCAGGGCGGCGAAGGGGAGGGCGGCGGGGGGGGCAGCAAAATGACGCGCTGCGAGCGGACGGGGGCAGAGGACAGCGCCCGGGGGACGCTCCGCGGGAGAAGATGCTCGGCCGCCCCCCGCGGCGCCCGGTCGCAGGGCGGCCGCCTCCCGATCGCTCCGTCTGGAGGCTGGTCCCGCACGGCTCGAAGTGAAACAGATGTGGGTGTCTGCTGCCTGCCCACCCCTGCCCTGCCCCGGCTGCCGGCTCTCCCCCTGTCTGCAGAGGTGGGCAGACCTCGGGGGGAGCCCCCGGCAACGGGGAACTCGCGTAGGGCCCCTTGCTGCTGTACTCATGTGGTCATGGGGACCCCGATGAGGCCGAAAATGTGCGGGGGAGGCGAGAAGGGTTGATCCGAGGCGCTGTTGATGGGTTGCGGCCGGTGCCTTGCCCTGCTCCCGCCTGGACCTGGCTCTCCCCCTCAGCATCCGCACCCAGAGCGCCGCAGCTCGAGAAGCAGCGTGTCCCGATCACCCACCACCGACACGATTTCTGCCTGTTTCGAGGCACAATATTGTCCCCGTTTAAGCCGCGAATGACCCACAATGAAACGACAGTGAATGAATCCCGCTCCCTCCGTCTCCGAACGGCTTCTGTTCGCCGAGTCGGTCTCAGCCTCGGCTTTGCCACGCAAGATCGGCTGCAGAAACAAATCAAAACGAGAAAAAGTACCTAAACTACACCCGTCCCGAGATGATTTAGCAAAGGGAAACCCTGGACTGAAACAAACCAGATGGTCGGATCCCAGACACGGTGCACACACACACACACACGCTCACACACACTCCCGGCCGTGCATCCACACGCGGAGCGACGGGCGCGTTTTAATGTGCGCCGGGGTAAGAAATGATGTGGTCTCCCGAAAGAAAAACCCTATTGATCTACCCGAAAAGACTGCCTTGTCATCGCCCCGCCGAGCCCTGGCGTGCTGGGCTGGGAGGGAAGCATTTTTCCTCGGGCAGATTTTTAATTTTTCTGCTCTCCTCTCTGAAGTATTTCCTTACAGACAGCCTCGCTTCCCGTTTGAACCCAACTCTGCTTTACATTTCACGTTAAATTGCGGAATCAAACTTGCGTAGGGATGAGTGCTGGTGGAGTGGAGAGAGTCTCCAAAAAGTCTCAAAAGTAGGGGGAAAAAAAAATAAAGGCCATCAGCCGATCACGATGATTTTTTTTTCTCCTTTAAATTGATTTTCGCTCTCTTTCCCGCCTGTCTTAATGAGGCGTTTGATCCAGGCGTGTGGGGTCGGTGTTTGATGCCCTGCTGACGGCTTCGGCAGGTGGATTCCTATGGCCGAGGTTTTCCCCCCGGGTCTCCCGGTGCCTCCGCCCGGGTCGGATCTCCTGAAAGTTGAAAAACTGGCCACAACGACCAGGCACTTTAAAAAAATTTTTTCCCACAAAGAAAAAACTCTTTCCCAGACCGTTATTTGGCGGGGGGTGTAGTGGGAGGGCAGAACACGACCCCCGGAGCACTGCAGGGTGCGATCGCTGCTCCTGCCCTGGCACTGGCCATGCCCACGCCTAAGGGAGCTGCTCCTGCCCGGAGCATCTCCCGGCGCGGGGGTTTAGCGGGGGGAGGAGGGGGGGGGGGAAGTCCCGGGAAGTGAATCCCTTGGGAGATGGGGAAAGTTCAGCTCCAGCCCAGCCGACGTTGCTGCCAGACCCTTCCAGATGATCTGCTGTGTTTGTGACCCATAATCGTTCTTGTTGCTTCTGCCGAGCAGCATCTAAATTCGTTTATTCTGATGAGAGCCGCATCTACAAGTCCCCCAAGGCTCAGTGATGGATTTTTCTTTATTACCTCGTTATCAAGCTTGGCTGACCTCTAACTTCTCTGAAAACATGAACAAGACAGACCTGCTGCTGCCTGGGCTGCCCCAGGGGGCTCTTTTTCCACTTATGTGATTTCCTTTGATATTATTTCTCTTCTTTCCATATCCAAGGCTCAGACCTTCAGTGCTCCCTGCAGTTCAACCCTTTTTCCAGCCCCGCACTGCCAGCTCCCAGCTTGCAAAGATCAGTTTGCAGCCTGCACACCACGGGCTCCCAGCACAGGGAGGTCAGTGGGAATGGTGGTGACAGATAGTGAGAGATATATGAAATTCCCAGATTGGAAACCACCGGAGCCGAGTGCCAATATCCATCCCTGCAGCGTTCAGATGTTGGACAGCTCGGGTTTGTTGACTTGACTTTTCAAATGCAGGTGTCTCAAAATCCACACCAAAAAAGGCCTGGATTCCAATGAAGGCTTTTCCCAAGAACCCCACGTGCAGGGCTGAGTCCCCATGAAACTTCAGAGCACAATTATCCCTGTCTTTTCTGCTCCTCAGACGAGTGGGAAACATCTTAAAAACACGTTTATTTAGGTGCTGTGATCTGACTTTAGGACCTTAGTTTCAGGCTTGTGGTTCCAAAACTTTGCCTCCTGCTCTGTCTTCATAACTGATCCCATCCCATATGGGTTTGAAGCCCATCTAGGCAAGCTCATCCAGCTTAACACTCAACTGATTAACTCTGACTTGCTCTAAGCCATTTTTTTGTACCATTCTTCAGCAATCTGACATGAAAAGAGATACACACAATTCCATGACTCAGAGGAAAGCAGCATTTTCAAGCCATAAACCACCAGGTGCACTTTTGAGACTCACCAAAGCCAGCTCTCCTGGTTGCCATAAAAAACACATTAGCCAAAGGCCGATGCATGTGGAAGGTAATTATGCTCTGGCACATGGCAATGTGTATAGAACAGCCTGGTAACTGTGCCTACCACACAAGGAAAAATATCCCTGTGAAAACAAGCCTGCTAAATCACTTCATTCTTTCCAAAATCCCCTGAAAATAGAAGGAAGGATTTTTAGGGGTTTTTCGGGAGGTGAGAGATATATGTGGGAGGGAATCAGATTTTCCAAATGTGGGTGCACCAGTGCAAGAACCTAAATAAATGGCCAGATCCGCAAGGATTTAGAAACTCATGATGAGGTTTTTCAGTCCAGGTTTTCCATGTTAGCATCTGATCATGCCAAACTTGTCCAGGAAATCCCTGATGCTGAGTTTTCTGCATTCAGCAGTTCAGCAGCTCATGCCCACCTCTGAGATCACAAAAGTCCACTTCTGCCAGAAGTGCCAGTTGAGTACCTTCAACTTGGGTGCCAGAAGCAATACAGAGAGGGCCTTCAAAGGAGGAAATGACAGAGAAGGTGGAAAATTACTGGAATACAGCTTGATCAGTATAAAAATTGTTTCGCCTTTTTTTTTTTTTTTTTCCCATGTAGAAAAAGGCTAGGGAGAGGAGTCTTTGTGGAAGCATCCAGCAATCTCCAGCTAGGGATCAGATCTGGGTCCATCTGCTGTATCCTTCCGAAAAATCAGCCCTGCATGTACAAGCTGGTATCTGTGGAGCTGCCTCACAAAGAGCTCCATAAACATATTTTGCCTCTTGACCTTACAAAAGACTGCACAGAAATATAGCACAGGGCTCCTTTTCCCTGTTCCCATCTTGGGAAGGAGTTGAAAAAACAAAGAGAAAAAAAATGTGCAACCTAAAGAATGGGAAGGGAGGTGAGGCATCTCACACATGTGGAGAAGCAGAGGCAGAACCAACCCCTTAACCCTCTCCCCTTATCTACTGAAGGGCAGTCAGGTGGAAAAATTATTAAACTAGGCACCACTTTAACATCTGTGGCTGAATCTGCACAGAAGGGTGAATCTCAGCTCCAGACTGGTGTGAACTTCTACTCCTTTCTTAAAACCACCAGAAGAAATTGCTACCCTGAGTTGCACAGGGCCAAGAGAGGGGAAACCTGTCAACACACAGATTAAAACTAATCCAGCCACTCTGGGGGTGTGGAGGCTTCACATACACACACATCCCCACTTCTCGCACTTTCTGCAGGTAAGCCTCTGCTTATTCTTGCTGGGAAGAGGAAACTGGATCACTCACGTGGAAGAAAGGACACTGAGGGCTGATAAAGGAAAGGCTGATGTGTCATATCTGGCTTTATGTTACTTGGAAAGACCAGATTTCTTCAAGACGGATACTCAGCATTACCCAGCTAACTGGATCCCAGCAGTGCTCACTACGAAATGCTTTGTTCTTATTACCATTTCCCAGGATTTTTTATAGTCTAGATACTGAGCATTCAAATTGTGATATGAGACAACATAAGTTATCTGTTCCCTGAAAATACATGGCTGGGTCCTGCAGGGGATGCAGGCTGGTGGGCTTCCCTCCCAGTGCAGAGATAAGCGTGCCATCTAGAGGAAATCCCTTTTATTGCCAGCGCTGGCAGCTGAAAATTATCCAATAAAGCATAATTAACCTCTGGCTTCAGAGAAAATCCTCCACCCGTGCCCCGCTGCTCTGAGCTGCTGCACAGGCACGTTGCAGCAGGCTGGTGATGCACTGAGGCATCGGGGTGGTTTGGGGAGGTCCTGAGCCCTTGAGGGACAGCCCAGCCCACACTGGCACCAGCTGGCCTGACCCTTCCCCAGAGGTGATGTCAGCTGCCCAGTCCCCCCTTCCCTGCCCCGTGTGGGCGTAAAGGAGGAAAAGGCAAAGTGGGTGTTTCCATAGCACGTGTCCGTGCTGGGAAAGGCAGGGAGGCTGCACATATGGCCCGATAAGAAGGCTGTATGGATCACATAATGCCCTCCAGTGGCTGCCAGCAGCAGCCCTGGACCCATGGGTGCCCATGCCCAAGCCACAGCTGAGGTCCCAGGTACAGTAAGGGAGGCAGTGGTGGGGCTGCCTCCTCCACCAGCAGCTCCCACCCTGTGGAGCACATCCCTGTAGGGCCTCTGGGGGGCTGATAGGGGTGTGCAGGGTACAGCCAACAGTGGGGAGGGGGGCCTGACCTCCTGTGGGGCAGATCCACACGTCCACTCATTTTTCCTATGGAAAAATCTCCTCCACAGCTAACTCCGCAGGCTGGACTGCTCTCACACGCTGCTGCTGGCATGGGCACCCTCATCCAAACCTTCAGGCATGGTTGTAGGAGGGACACGGGACATCTATGGGATAGCAGGTACCACAGCTCCTGTGGTCAGGCAGCCTCCTGAAGCTCACAGCAGCCATACCCCACACCTTCCACTTTTTCTACCACCAGCACCACTACAGCACATCTGCAGTCACCAGCACAGGGCTGCTGTCACACGAAAAAAAACAAATCCTTCCAGCCCTAAAGACAATTGAAAAACAGTGACCTAGGTTCAAGCACAGGGACTTGTGCTGCTGCCCAGCAGGTAGCTGTCATGTAAAAATGGGAAGCCTTGCAAAAAACAAAACCTTCAGAGATGGAGAAAGAGCAGGGAAGATCTCACACGAGAGAAACCTTATTCTGCAGAAAAAACAGGTGTATGCCCAAGCAGGGATTATTTGGAGAGGAGCTGCTGTTGCACTGATTTGCTCATTTTCTGCGGGATTTTTTTTTTAATATTTTCATCACTTTTATTGAAAACTATTCTCATTTTTCACACCATCTCAGAAGCTCTCCGAGACATTGCTTTCTGGTGCTCTCAAGCAAGGCTGAACTCCAGCAACACCTGCAGCACTTTTTAGGTTTTAATGGTGATCTTTTTTCCATTTTGCAACCTCCTCACCTCCTCACCCACACCTGTGGACTCTCAGGCTCCACTCATGACTCGGAGATGCTGCTCTCACCCCTGCACAGTTGTTGTTCTCTCCCCCAGCTCCATGGCAGGGAGGGAAGGTGTGGATGCTGCCATGGCTCACAGCAGGTTCTTGTCACTCACATGGAGCAAAGGGTTTCACGGCACTGCCCGGGGAGCTTGTGCACTTTATACATCTCTTATTTCCTGTCATTACTGAGAAGAGCCTAGTTGCAATAAAAATCTGGGCTCCAATCCTACAAACACTTATGCCTGAGCTTAACTCTAAGCACGTGAGCCGTCAAAGGGGACTATTCATGTGCTTAAAATTTAAGCATGTTCTTAAGCGCCTGTAGGCCTGGAGTCTGTCAGTGAAGGGATTTGTGCCTTAAGCCCATATTCTGGGTCATTATCCTTTTCATGTCTTCTCTGCCATCTCAGAAGATGCTTCAACGGGGAATTTTCAAGTTCTTCAATAAACTTTGTCTTCCAGAGCAGGCTGGATTCTTGCCTATTCTATGGGGCAATTCTCCTCTGTTGCCTCCCCTCCCCCTGTGAGCGATAATCCTGTGCTATTTCATGCTTGGCCAGACAATTAAGCCCTCTTGCTGCTTGGCTCTGTCTTTGTTATGTATAATTGTTCCAAATAATTAGCCACTATTGCACGCTATTCTGAAACTACTTTGTATTGCAATTATACTTAGAGGGTGAGCATCAGCTCGGGGAGAATCCAAGCAGCAGACAGCCTGGAAAGAAAGGGCTTCGAGCCGGGGGAGGATGGATACGTGCTTAAACCAACACTGTGGGAAACCTAACAATAAGTAACAAGGGAGAAGAAAATGCTGCTTGGAGAGGATCTGTGGCTGGTGGGGTCCGGGCAGGAGAGCTGAGGGTGGGCCACAGGGCCTGGCCTGGGTGTCACCTGGCTGCCACCTCGTGGGTGCTGCCTACAGTGCAGGAGGCACAACCATACCCCGCTTCCATCACTTCCCAAAGTGAGTGCCTTGACCAAGTGGCCAGTTTTGCCATCTCTAGGGAACACAAAGCTCTGCTGGGATGTATTCGGGGGTCTGGCAAGAAAATGTTCCCTAATTGTGTCTTTGGGATGGCAAAACTTGTGATTTCTTGAGGGTGAAGGCTCCAAATGATGAGACTGGTTTGGCAGCCTCCTATTTTCCCATGGGTAAACACATCTCTGTTACAGAGGGCTGTTGGATGGGATGCTCTTGGGAGGGAGTTACATCTTTCTGAAACTGAAAATAACGAGGCACAGCAGAGTCCCCTTAGCTTTACTCGGTCTCCTGTCTTTCAAGCAGAGAACATCTGAAAAGGGTAGAACCCAGACCTGGGTTGGCCTGACCTGCACAGGTGGTCTAATTCCTCTGCTGAAACCCATGGCCTGCTCTGAGCGATGAGCCAGGGTGGTCAGTGAGCTTGGACAATTTTATGCTTTTTGAGGTCCATTTGCTCCAGCCTGATTAGGTCACTTGAAACCTCCTAAAAATGGGTCTACAGATTTGATTTGGTTTCCAACACCTGATTAGCAGGGGAGTTTTAAAACCAAGATGAGATGACTCTGGTGCAGATGGAAAGCACCCAAAACATCTGAGACCATCAGCTCCATTCTCTGCAGAGGTTATACCCTGCTGCCTTTGGCTCAGCAGTGCTGATGCAAATGGAAAATGAACTTTTCCCAGGCACATGTAAGTTGCTCAAGTGCACCTTTTCTCCATGCAGCACCCTGAGCTGCCACAAGCCAGAGCTGCCTGCTGGTGTTGGGATGGCACAGCTGACTCATCCCATTCATAAACCCAGCTGCTGCAGTGTAACCCCTTCAGCAAGCACGGTACAAAGGCTGTGAAGTGACTGCACCCCGGATCTCTCCCAAGAGCTTGTAGGTGTTGTGCTGCCAATGCTCAGGCTCTGCTGCTTTGCCCGGGTGCTGTTATGAGCCAGGCCAGCCCCCAGCTCTGTAGCACATTTCAAACACAAAGCCAGGCTGCCAGTGAGACTGGCTGCTGCAGAGGAGTGATCTGTCATCACCGACCCCTCCCCTTCCATCAAGGACACAGATTCTCACTGTGCTTCCACTCGTTTCCCTATTTTCGCTCTAGGGAGAAGAGCTGCAGGGGACAGCCAACACAGCCCACTCCTGTATCCTGTGCCCAGCGATGGCTTAGGAAAAGGGTAAAAGAAGGTACAGCCAGAGAAAGCCTTCCGCTCTGAAACCTCCCCAGAGTGAGCAACTGGTGTTTTAAGCCCCGAGGTTGTATCCAGCCCACCGTGTTTCATAACGACCCTCCCTGAACAAACCTCACTGCGTCTCGTCCGGACCGTACCCCAAACCTCCCCGATGTCCTGATGCCCCGCAGCCGCGAGCAGGACCCCGAAGGCCGGGATGGTGCCGGTACAGGCTGAGCACCCCCCCGGGAGCCGGGAGCGGCTTCCCAGGGCTTTCCACTGGAGGTCAGTGTTGGCCTGAGCACGCCGCCTGTCACTCCGGGCCATCTCGCCGCTGTCACCCCCTGCCCCGGCGTTACACCCCTGGAGTAAAGCGGCGGAGCGCAGCGCCGCGTTGCTCTGGCCCTGTACAGCTGCATCACCACTTCTGTCCTCATGGGAACTTTCCCAATATAAAGGATCTAAACATAACACAGCAGAAGTGGTGATGGACCCCCGATACCCCGAGATATAGCTCAGAGCTTGGGCAGTGCTGACTCCCAGGTGCTAATTTGTAAAAAACTCAGTATTACCTGGCAAAGCCGATCTCAGCTGGCCCCACTGCACCCACTGCCCATCTCCCCATCACTGTCTGACTTTGCCGACTCAACCTCGGCCTCCAAGAAACACCACTGAACATCTTCAAGCTGTGTATTTGCAAAGGGCAAAGCACTGAATAGAATAACAGCGAGTTATGGTGTAACATTGCCAGCACTGACACTGTCAGTGAAGAGCTGGCAGCACCTAGACAAAACCTAACACTACCTGAGGGACCGCTAAGTTCTGCAGGAAATGTGTTTCAACTAAAATTTCAGCTGGTGCTGTGTTTGTAACAGGATGGAAAACACTACTTATAACTTGGGAATATAATCTGGAAAGGGTATATCTTACTGCTTGTTTGAACCTGCTGGAAGCAGCAGGAAGGTAGTACAAGCACGAAACATGCAGAATGCTGTTGTACACAGACACTGCAGCTCAGTCGGTCCTCCTTGGGTAGCCAGTGTTTCCCACTGAAAAACAAATATCTTTTCAAAGTGGCAGCTCATTTTGGCAGCGTGTTTCTGAACGTGCAGCCTGAGTTATCTGAAATCAGCCTCATGTGCAAAGAGTTGCTCCCTGAGGAGTCACAGAAGATAGCCCAGGCCACCACTAAATCTCTTTGGTGCTCGGGATCAATTCCACCTCCCCCGTCGGCATCTCACGGGCTCGGGACAGGGCTCTCCCCACCACGGGAAGTCCAGAGTACCTCTCGCCATCACCCTGAGGTAGGACATTCCTTCCACAATCTCAGAGAGCACAGACAGTTTTGCCTCTGTCTTTTGTGCGAGCTCGAGATTGTTACAACTGTCACTACATAATATTCCCTTAACTCCCTAAATAAAGAGGGGAGGATTTCAAAGGAGACTCGGTTTCACAGCTGAAATCCGAGTGATAATTACTCCTGTTTCATTCAAATCCCTCTTATTCACTAAACAGGCACATCGAAAAGGCACTAAAACACATGAAGGGCTCAGGTATAAACTTTACAAAGCTTAAAACTACTCTGTCCCAGCAAGGCTCATGCTTTACATGACACCTTAATCCTACTCATTTGCTAGATTCACCCTAACTGTAAACAAAGCTTTGAAATGGAAGCTTAAAAGCCTCATTGGGATACATTAACTTAACCAAGAAGACACTCTTAAGGCATTAGTTTAATGACAATCACAATACAAGTCGCCAGAGTTTTGTGCATGTGAGGATTAATATCTACAGGAAAAAGAAGAAAAGGGGTTTGTTCCCCCTGTTCTCCAGCTGTTTGGCCGTGTAAGGCCCGCGGTGAGGGTGGTTTATTGATGCTTGCAGGGGGCTCTGGGCTGGGGCTGTCTGGCAGACAGGGATGTAAGGGGTCCTGGGAAGATGTGCAACCCAGTGCTGCACACCAGGGGCTGTCCCAAGACACCAGGATAGGGTGTCCCCAAGCCAGGTTTTCAGGGATTCAGTCCACTGTGGTGACTCCTGCTTCACACCAGAGCCACCTTGGCTGAAGAGACCCCCCTTGCACAGGCACGGGGGTGGGAGGGTTCTCTAGCAGACACATCCCTAAATCTGGAGCTGGATGCCACTCTCCAGAGAGCCCCATAGCAGGAGGGCACAGGCGGCTGGGGGACAGGAGCAAGTCACAGCCCAGCCCCCCTTCAGCGCAGCCCCCATGGCTCCACCAGCACCTGAGTTAACAACCAGAGATACCAGGAACTTGGAAAGCCCTTTGCAACACCAGCTCCCTGCTGCTGCAGGTCTCCAAGGTGATTTGGGATGAGCCAGCTCAGCTTGATCCGAGTTGCCACGGCTTGGCCAACCCTTCCCAGTGCATCCCACCCAGGCAGAACCACAGCATCTCCTGCCCACCCCCTCCACCCAACATTGTTTTTCTTTCATGTCAGTACCTGGCTCTCCCCGCCTCAGCAGCCCTCCTGCTCAGGGTGCAAACCCAGCGGGGTCACAGCCCCATCAGCCGGCAGACCCAGTGCTTCCAGCACATGTCTGGCTCTGACACCCTGGGTACTTAGGCAAGGTTTCAAAAGTTCTTTCGTTAGCAAAACATTGCAGGATCGGGCCCTGGGAATGAATGTGAGCTATGACAAACGTCCTTTCTGCTGACTGTCCTTGCAAGTGATTTTTTCAGCACTTCCCCAAGCGATCTCTGCAGGCAGCGTGTCACAGGCAGGCATGGCACGCTGCAAATTTCCATTAGACAGAAGATGTCTGCCTATAGATATCGTGTGGAGAGAGCCAAAGTATTTTGAGGGACAAGTTCTTTCACAGTGCCCTTTCTGAGGAGGGTTATTGCCAGGGGAAAAGCACAGAAGCTGCTGCTGGGACTAGTGTGAAAGCTGAAAGGGTGAAGCTGGAAGGACCAGAGAGGAGACTCGGCACTCAGCAACTCAGCTGAAGACAGCAGAGCAGAGCTAGGCCAGATTTTAGAGACAGATGGAGGCCAAATTTTAAGTAAGCCAGGAAGAAAAAAAGCATTTTCTTCCCTCCACTCTGATACTAAACCCACTCTCCATTTCTGTGGAGCACATAGAATGAAAGAATGAAAAGCCACAAGGTCCCAAGATGTGGACAAAAGCTGACTCCTTGGGTACCTGCCTGTACATCAGCTTTTGGTCATATCCAGCAGCTGGGGAATGAGATGCTGTTTTACACCAAAGCTCAGATGACTTCCAACTCCTTAGAGAGAAAAATGCAACAGGGACTAGAGAAAACTGCTTTGCTTCAGAAGACACCCTTGAAAAATGGGAGAGAAATCCTAGCTTGGCACTCTTACCCAAAGAATGTTTAAATTTTAAAAAATCTAAACCTAAGGATGGGGAATTCTCCCTTCAAACCTTGTCAGGTGGTCTGGCTGGGAGTCCTGTAAATAAATAGCAGTAGCCCAGCCAGTGAACATGTTAGAATTTTAATAGATTTTGTTGCCAGGAAGAAAATCTATGATCTCCTAATTTGATGTGCTAAATCAGAATTTCACCTGCAAGGGATTCCTTGGAGGGAAGACACATTCTCTCTATGCAAATGGAAACTACAAATTCCAGTAAGGGCAGCATGGGCAAGCCTTGCAGGAGTTACCATTTGGTTTTAAGAAAATCATTATAAAATAGAGAGCTTTAGGAAGTGTCACTAAAAATGTAAGATGTGGCGGTGTCACAACAGCAGCATGAATCCATCTCCCACCAGTTACAAGACTATAATTTCCTCTTGCCAAGATCCTTCCAGAGCCAGAGGAACAGCAGCACTGGTCATATTGGAAGAAAAAGCTTTATTTTAAAAAAGTCCTTTCTAACAATAAAAGTAATTTTTAAAAATAGTAAAAAGAAGTCGTCAAGTTGGGGTTTCTTTTCCTACAGGGAAAGGAAATGAGAAGCATCTTAAATATCCATTTAAAATCCAGTGAACTTGTTTAGTGGTTTGGGGGTTTTTTTGATAACTGTCATTCCAGTTACACGGGAGGCACTCAGGGAAGAGAGGAGAAAGCCCATTTGAGAGAGAGTTCCTGCATGTCACACCATGCACCCACCTCCTGAGTGTGCTCCTCCTCGCCCTGGGGGTGCCCCGGGGTGCAGTGCTGCAGGTGGCATCCCCGGGGCCAGGCTGGGCACAAGGGCGAGTGTGGGAAGCCCTGCCTGGCAGATGCAGCCAGGGCTTTTCCAGGAAGCAATGGAGCAGATAAACAGATCACCTTGCCTCCACTTCAAAATAAGCTGAGAAAGAGAGGAACCGAGTCCTCCCACACGTGTGTGTCCGCACAGAGCCAAGGGCCGGGGACCCCTGCCTCCACCCCAGCTGACCCCCACAGGAGGGAGAAGTCCGCTTGTCCAGAGCCGCTCGTGGGAGCCTGGGGATGTCCAGCCAAGCCCCACCAGCCCCATCACATGTACCGCTCCAGGCCGGCGGGGAAGTTGGGCTGCCTCATGTAGCTGTTGCTGGAGCCGAACTGGCTGAGGGGTGACGCCGAGAGCCCCAGGAGCTGCTCGCCGTGCTCGGCACAGGCCGGGGGCCGCATGGCCGGCAGGGCCAGTCTGTTGGGAGCCCCGTAGAGCTGCGGGCTGCTGGGCGAGTAGCTGCCCTGAGCCACGGGCAGGTGCGGGGGCGAGGCGGCATAGGGGTACGCCAGGGAGTTGGGGCCGGCCCGGCCCAACAAGCCGGGGCTGACGGGCTGTGCCTGGAAGCAGGGAGGCTCGGAGCTGCCGGCAGAGCAGGCAGGAGCCAGCTCGGCTCCGGGCAAGCCCAGCGATGGGTGGCCCAGCTCGGAGGGCGGTGAGGGCTGCAGGGCCTGCTGCCCGCTGATGAGGCTGTCGATGCTGAACATCCTGGGATGCTGAGCCGGCGGTGCTGCCCCGGCTGCGTAGGGGTGGAAGACGGTGCTGGAGAGCTGGGGGCCGTAGCCAGGCGAGCAGAGGGCATTGGGGTAGGGCGCTGTGGGTGCCGCGGGGCGGCCGGCGGGCGGGGGCGTGAAGGCGCTGGAGTTCTGCATGTAGCCGGGGTAGGTGGTGATGTCGGTGCGCTTGAAGCGCTTCCTCCGGCGCAGGAAGCTCCCGTTGTCAAACATGTCCTCTGCAGCCGGATCCAGTGTCCAGTAGTTGCCCTTGCCGGGATGTCCGGGCTCCCGGGGGATCTTGACGAAGCAGTCGTTGAGAGTGAGA
>VWZW01008123.1:1441580-1489906 GCA_013397115.1 Edolisoma coerulescens | reverse complement strand
TTCTCCCGGTAGAAGGGGAAGCGCTCGGTGATGAACTTGTAGATGCCCCCCAAGGTGAGCTTCCTCTCGGCGGCGTTGGCGATGGCCATGGCGATGAGGGCGATGTAGGAGTACGGGGGCTTGCCCCGCTGCACCGGCCGCTTNGAAGGGGAGGGGGGCAGGCTCGGCGGCAGCTCCCTGCGATGGGGAGGTCGGTCCCGAGCCGCTTGGCAATATATAGGGCGGTCGCCCCCCCGGAGGGGCGTGCGGTGCCGGCCCGCCCGGCCCCACTCCCCCGGCGGGAGGAGGAGGCCCCCAGGGAGGGGTCCCGACTCCCACGACTGAATCCCCGAGCCTCTCCTGGGGCTCCTTCCATAGCCATGCCCCCGAGCGGTCCCTCCCCCGGGGGTCCCGGGGCCAGCGCTGCGGCCGGCTCTCCTCCCGGCCCTTCTCCGCGGCGCTTCGCTTTGCTCGGAACTGGTGCTTCCTCTCAGGAGAAAAACCAAACAAAACGAGTCCCGACTGCCGGTCCAGGGCGAGTTTGGTGCCGCCGCCAGCCCCCAGCAGTAGAGCAGGTAACCTCTCGCCGGGACGCCTCCTGAGCTTGGATTTCGTTGTCTTTTTGCCCGTGAAAAGCACTCAGAGGTGGCCGCAACTCAGCGCCGGCGGCTCTCCCCGAAACCAAGCCCGTCGGTTTAGTTATTTTGCAGCTTGGTGAGACCTTCTAGGTAAGAAATCCTGGGAAAAGGTTTTTTTTCTTTATCCAGGAGAAAGGGAAACGGTCCGCAGAGCTCAGGGCTGTCTGGAGGTAGCTCCCGCAGTGTGGGCAAGGGATGTGGGACAGGGACGGCACTTTGGAGATGGATAGAGAAAATGAGGGTCTCTTTATCACTGCAGAGAGTATGAAGCTGAAGGAAGACACCAGTCTCAGAATTCCCTACTGGGTTTCAGGAAAACCTCTTCAGTTCTCCAGAGCGAGCTGGCTGGGTAGGACTGCAGCCTCCCATCCCCAGTATATGCCACTGCTGGGGCTGCTGGCTGCTTTAGCAGCACCAAAAAATCTGGGAGCTTCCACACTGTCCCCACCCATTGCTTCTGAAAGTCACCTCTAAGCCAAATGCCTGGCCAAGGAGACCCCAGCCCAGAGCAGGGAAGGGAGCCTCTGCTTAAGGGTGGGCTGGACAAGCCAGGGGAAACTTTTATAACCGGATCACAGCTTTAGGCATAGCTACACATCCCTGTCCTGGGAAGACAGATGGAAAAGTCCACCATGAATGCAGTGGCAGATCCCTTCATATGTCCCGCTGGAGTAAAGCTTGAAGCTTTCAAGTTTGTAACTTGTTGGAAAGTATTTCCAATAGCAGAGCACAATGAAAGGCTTTTTCCACAGAGGCAAGCAGGTGAGCTTGACCGGGTCCTATCATCCTCCTCCCTTCCTTTTTAAACTAAAAAGCCACCCAGCCTTTTGGAGAAGAGTCTTCAGCCCTTTCCTTTAAGCATTTGCTAGTGGTTTTAAATCCACCATCCAGGTTATCTCCCACCAACACTCATTCCCCTTCTTGTGCCTGCATGTGGTTTCGTTCATGCTTTATTTTTCCTGAATATATTTGTGGCTCTTCTTCCACTCTCCAGGGCTCAGGCTTAGGGAATCGTGGGTCTAGTCCTGGTCTGACACAGACCAGTGCTGTTGCAGTTAACTGCCTCAGTTCCCATTCTGCCAAATGAGGATAAGGGAAATGTAGATACTGGCTGGAGGACAGAGCAGGTGAAAAAGGGTGAAACACAGCCTTAGAGAAAGGTGCCTTTCTCCAGACACAGATCTTCAGGGAGGAAAGCAAATGAAAGGCATGGCTGGGACCATTCATTCACCTTATGAGAGCCAAGGGAAAGAGAACAGAAGATTCATATTTCTCGTGAAGCACGCATTTAAATCAAGCAAATATCTGAATGGAGGTGGTTAATTTCGGCCAGAGGATCCGACTTTTCCACTCACTGGAGAGGGTGGCAGGACAGATATCCAAGAAGGGAGTCACTAAAGATCACTCCAGACTGCACAAAGAAAGTTACCCACCTGGGGGAGATGGAAACCTTCAGCTCTGCAAACATTAGCTGGTGAGATTTTCATGTCACTGCGAGGATTTTAATGTATTCTGATCTGGCAAGAATGGGTTTGGGAGGGGAAAGCATTATGGAGTGCAAAAGAGGAACAGCTTTTCTCAATCATATCAACAGCCCTTACTTATCACTCACTTTCTCCTTTTTTTTTAATTAGTCTTAAGAACTGAAAATGAGTTGAAAAAGAAAGCCCAACAGAACATGGCTGGATCTGGAGCTGCCTGCACCTGAGGTCAGATTTAGCAACGGGGGAGACATCTCATCTGGACACTGGGCTATGAAGACCCAACTGCTTTACGTGTTTATAGTCCCAGGCCCTGATCTCCTGTCATTTTACACACAGAGGGAGAAGCCCTGGCTTGTCTGGGGCTGTGGGCTGGCTCAGACTCCAGCTGGTGAGTAGTGACTTTAAAGCTGACAGGACCATTCAAACTGCTCTCAACTTCAGTGGGTTAAGACCCAGATGTCAAAATAGCTCTGACAGACAGATAAAACAGCAGGACAGAGGTGGGCAGGAGCACAGACAGGAAACTGTGTTTAACCATGGAATAAGGAAGGCCAGAACACACAGACTCTGATTCCCACATATGCTTTCTCACTCAGGGTGCTCTTTGGCCCAGATCTATTATTAAAAAGTGGAAGACAATAATAAAGGTGGCTACTAAACAAATGTGATCCGGAACTCTCTTTAAAATGAGGTGATGAGAAGGGAATAAATCACATTTACTAAGCAAGTGTAAGCTTTGCCAGCATCCGCGGCCTTCTGCATCAGTTCATCCTGAGTACGCAGAGTGATTTCAGCCTCCACCTCCTGAACTGCTTTGCACTGGAGCTGCAGCCTCCTCTAGAAAGGTTGTACACTCAAATCTCTTTACAGCACAGGTGGACTTGCTTCACTGCAGAGGAATGGAGCTGTGCACCCTCAGGGAGCTTGTTTTAAGCCCCCCATGCACCCAGGTAGGCATTGCACTGGTGGTACCCAGGCCACATTTCCAAGCTACGCTTGGCAATCACATGGGTCAGAAAAATGTGCATTTTCTTGCCCCAAAACAAAACAATCTTCTGTTAAACCACATGCAGTATGGGGGTAACTGGGCAGAAGGTTCGTGATCTTTAATGCAGCCATGCTGAGAGACTAGTGGCTTTGTCCTGAGTAAAACAGCAGCCTGGATGTCTGCACTGGGCACAGTTGCATTTGGATCATCCCTGTTTCCAGAGCCCTCTGGTTACCTATGAAGTAGTCATCTGTTTCTCGGTCCCCCTGGGATGTGCAAGCAAAAAGAGGGGGTGGGAGTCCTGAGAGCATGGACTTCTCTGGTTCCTCTCCCTAGAAATTCCACAGTGAGCAGTGCAAAGCACCCCTCCACCCTCAGAGCCAGCAGTGGCCTCTGGGGGATATTTCAATGGCACAAAACCTGCTGATGGTGCTCTTAGGATGGCCCTAATTACCCCATCACTTACCAATACCCAAACATTTGGGTACTTCCTTGGCTGAAAGCTGTAGGAGCAGCACTGCCCTGACATAACACTCGAGCACATTCCACCCTTCCCATTCTCTGTGTATCCATGTCTGAATTCATCCACACTCCAAACTCCCAGATGGAGACCCTCAGAAGAGTCTTGAGCCAGCCTCCCACCACGGCTGCTCTGTGCAGAGGGAAGGCTTTGCCACCAGAAGATGAATCACATTGCCCACAGAATCACAGAACGGGTCAGGCTGGAAGGGACCACAGTGGTCATCTGGTCCCACCTCCCTGCCCAAGCAGAATCATCCCAGAGCACAGGATTGCATCCAGAAAGTTCTTGAACATCTCCAGTGAGGGAGACTCCATCTCTGGGCAACCTGTTCCGGTGCTCAGTCGCTCACACAGTAAAGAAATTCTTCCTCATGTTCAGGTGGAACTCCCTGTGTGTCAGTTTCTGCTCACTGCCCCTTGTTCTATTGCTTGGTAACACCAAGGAGAGCCACCTAAGAGCTCAGCACATTTGCATGAGGTGACTACGGCTTGAGGGTGTGTGAGAAATCCTTTCCTCCTGGGACATTTCCCTCAGGGGGTGCCACTCTCAGGGGAGAAACATCTGATGGAGAACAGCAATGAGAGCAAACAGCAGGCCTGGAGGGTCCACTCTGTGGCTTGTGACCACAGCCAGCACACATGCAGGAGTGGGGCCACCATGCTGCTCAGGACCAGTGGCCACGCAAAAACCAGCCCAGGTCACCATGCAACAGCTCAGGTCAAAGGAGCCACAATTAAACACCCTTCCTGAGCTATTCCATTTCTTCAAGATGCAGGAAACTGATAACCAAAGCAAATAAATTCTTACTGAGAACTAAGTCTTCGAATCACTTATGTATTTGTAGGCAAATGTGCAGTAAGGTCCAGACAAAATCACTTCTTCACAAAAAGTATAGGTAAAGGCATGTACAAAAACTGTGAAACAGCAGGGAAAAAATTCTAGATAAAGAAACTTTTAAACTATTCTTCACCTTTGTGGGCAAGTTTTGGGTTTTTCCCCACTATGACCAGTTCAGATGTTTTTCCCCAAATTAATTTTGATATAATATTTTTTAAGTTTTCTTTTATTCCTATAGAAAAAAAGGGCATGAGAGGGGAAAAAAAATCCTTTTTTTCTGTTGTCTGTTTATCAAAAATAATATTCCTAGCAGAAGCATATTTTTGTTTAAATTTGAAAGAAAACTAAAAAGATTGCAAGGCACTTCAGCTATTGAAAGCCATGGGAGACAAAGTCTGGTATGGAGTTTTGGAGATTTCACTTCTACAAACTTTGTTGCTTTTTTTGCTCAATACAAACCCCAATATTTGGGGTGAATAAATATTTTATTTTCCCTTTTCCTGGAACAAAATACTCTTTATATTTCTGCCCCAGATCTGTACCTCGTGGCCAGAACCCAAGCCTAAGAAAAGGCCAAGCACAAGGGCCAGGCTGAGCTGGTCCCTCTCCCTGGTGTCTCAGCTGTCCTGTCTGGTGGCTTCAAGACACTGAGAAGAGCAAAGTGTGGGTCGTGCATGGGGTTAGCAAATAATATTTAATTATTTGGCTTCATAAAGCAATATAAACCCATAGTCTCCTGCTTTCCAGCTACCTCCAATTCTCCTTAAAATATGTCCCTTCCCAACAAAATGCTGCTGCCCACTGACCAAGTTTTGCAGGCTTGGTTTAGAGGATGCCAGGTAGGTGGTTAAAGCTCTATGCCCTGCAGGGATCATTCTAAAGGGCTGGTTCTGACCCCTCCCCAGAGATTTTGATGCTTTCACTATAGAAATAGGCAGCCAGGTCCATGGGAGAAGCTGGCACGCTGGGCATGCCTGAAGCCACTACAAATCCATCTGAGGATCACAAGAACAGACAGAAACTGGCAGGAAAACTTAGCCTGGACAGGGCCACTGCAGCAGGAACGTTTTGTGCATTGCCACACTATTTCCCTCCCCCTGATCCCATACATTATTCCAAGCCTTCCCCACACTGGGAAGTTCTGCCTCTTCCCAGTGCTTCCTAGCTGTCCTGTGAAAGGCTTTCCTGCTGCCCAAACCCTGTCTCCAGCCAGCTCCCCAAGCCTGCTGAGGCTCAAGTTTGTCAATGAAGTCAAGGAATTTATGCCCAGCTGCCCCAGATACTGCACACCAGGGTTCCCAGGCAAGGACTTCACTACAAAACTTTCCCTTTTCCTTGTTATTTGCTACTCCCTTAAAACCACCAGACCAATTAGCTGCAAGCCTGGGCAGATGGTTAAAATCCCACCTTGCTAGCTCACTACCCGCTCTCTTTCTTCCTCTGTTTAATGCTCCTGCCAGCAGTGATTTCATTGACTCCAACCACAACAGCCTTTTCCCTCCCCTCGGGCCAGGAGCACACCTCTGTCATGAAAAATTTCCCTCCTGTGTTGTACCTTCAGCCTGATCTGCCTGCAGCCCGAGCTGCAGGTTGTTTTTCTTCTCACCACTTAAAATGCTTTTGAAACAAAGACTCCCTAATCCCCCCCAGCCCAGCCAGGCACCTCTGGGAAGGAACACTAACCTCAGCCGGAGGTACAGGGCACCCCATAAGCTGGTGGGACCAGGTGAATGGAGGCTGCGTAGGAAATAGGGTCTCATGAGGTGGTGGGGATGGAGCAGGACACAGAGGTGAAGCCAGGAGATGGTGAGCTGGGCGGGGAGAAGAGCAGAGATCCTCACACCTGGCCACTGCCCAGCCCTTTAGTGCCAGATGGAAAGAGCTCACCACATGTTGGTGGAAAAGCTGGCTGAGGTTGTGACAACCTCATCTGCCTTTGAGACCACTCCACGAATGACCAAAATCTAAGATTCTGTGCAATGACTTCCAAGTGCATGTGGTGCAGGAAAAGGGTCTCCAGCCATGACAGGCTGGTGCTCATCACATCATTTCCTAGTGAGAAGGGGAGAGAGATGATTCAGACTCAAATCAGACTGGGCGAGTATGAATCACAGCATTTGTCTCACATTCCTTCCAGCCAAAACCATCCCTGCCTGGTGCTGCTTGGGGCTGGGAGAATCAATACAGGCATTTCTTTAATTTGGGGGTCCACAGAGATTCAGTGAATTCATTTCCATCTGCCACTGCTGAAATTCTGTGGGCACTGGAGTCCTCCAGCTGAGATGGGAATCTCCATCTCACAGGCAGTATTTGATGCAGGGAGGCAGCAGCATCCAGGTGGTGGTCTCAGGGTCCATTTAGAAGGTTAGCAACGAGGCCAACTCCATCTGGCAGTGCCACCTTGAGTATAAACAATGAGGGAGATGGATTTGGACTTGAGACCTGGCTTGGATAATGGCTACCCAAGGAGGATAGGTGCAAAAACAGATACTGACCTCCCTTATCAGCAGAGTAGCTCTGCCTTCACATCATCTCAGCCTCAAGGAGGGCCCATGAGCAAGGATTGCAGACCTCACGATATCAGAAACAAGAACCCTTCTTTAAAAATGTCCATTACAGTACACCCTTGGGGAAAGGTCAGAAATTATTTTGCCAATTTCTAAATGCAAGTAGAGCATGAAGGACTGACTCATCTGGAGCAAAGCAGCAAGGCAGTGACATCATCACAACCACCATCCAAATACTCTCTGATGGAACCAAAAATCTTACATTTACTTTGCAGATGCATCTAATTGGTATCTCTGGAAGCCTTTCCCTCATATGTAGTGTTATATATCGCAATCATTTCATTTTTGTTTGCATGAAAAAGATTTTCATGTTTCTGTAGGATGGAGCTGGTGGCTTAACCTTTGTAATTTAGTTTTTGAATAGGAATGGGTGAATAACAGCCTGTGGTTGAGTTTTCTGAATGAAAAACCTGTGGTAAATGAGCAGAAGATCTTTATTTTTCCACTGCAGCCAGAACTTCAGTATTTAATCTCACCTTTTTCTCTGCCTACTCCATTTGATGGGCTTAAGGAGAAGTGTCAGAGTTGAGGAGGCCATCTGTGATGTATGACTGAGACCTGAGATGCTGAGATGTCTGGGGAAGGGAGGGATTTCTCTCCCAGGGGTGACCAAGAGCATGCTTTGTCCTTGCAGAATAAATGTTGAATTAAATACTTGAGCAGAGCATTGTGGTGGGGGCCAGGCTGGGAGGGAGGTGCCATCCCCTAGTGCTATTGGAAGAAAGACTCTTCAAAATAACATGAAGTCATCAACTAGAAGACAACATCTGGAAGTCTCCAGGAGATAACAGGCAGGTAGAGATGCTGATACAGATTTATGCAGGCCCAGGACAAATAGTCAGGAGACAAAATTTAGCGTCAACTGCTTCCTTTCCCTTTCTCAGTCAGTTTGCTGCACTACACACCCTTCTTTGGAAGGTGATCAGAGGATTGAATATTATCCATTTTCTTTACATCAAACTTGGAGTGTACAAAATTTGCACAAATTTTCTTGCCTTGTGTTTTTCTCAGCAGGCATGGCAAACCCTTTAGACCTAAAAGATCAAAAAGGGGCAGCTTGTCCCTCACCACACAGGAAGGGAAACTGAGGCAGGGGGAGACAGAGGAAACCTGGGCCAAATCTGGGACTGGGTCAAAAGAGAAAAAAAAAACAACAGGATTTGGTCATCATTTTTCCAGCCTAAAGAGTCTGGGAGAGGTTTGTGAAAGCAAGTTAGGAATCCAGCTTCCATCCAAACCAGCAAGAACTGAGCATTTACATCCTGCCATAAAGTTCCTAAAGAAAACTTAAAAAGTCAGCAGCAACAAAAAGCAGTCCTAAGAGGTCCAAACACTTTCAGGCAGAGTGGAAGTCAAAAGAACTGTCTCAAGTCCCACATGAGCAGCGCATCAACACAGAGGTATTTGAGGTAGGTACTTGTCCACCAGGAGGAAGGAGTTACGGGGTGCCGGGATGGGCAGCCAGCAGCATGGCAGATCCCACCAGAGAGTTCAGCAGCTTCCACTACAGAATTAACTGGTGTCGAAAAGGTCCTAATGGCTTTGCCTTGTAGACCCACAAAATCCAGAGGCTGGTGTCTGCCATGGGCTTGTTCTCCCACTGCTTAGTCCGCCCCTAAGGAAAAGGGACTCAGATGCAGCCTTCAGCCACCAACATAATCCCAGAGGATAAAAGATGAGGAGAGAACCCGAAGGCTGCTTCAACAGCGGGGTGTCTGTGCTGTAAACATCCTGTGGGACCAAGGCTGGCCTCATTCCCAGGGCTGCCAACCCTTGTGTCTTCATCACGGATTTCTCAGAGTGGGAAGGATTTGCTCCCATTTAATTGTTTTGGTTTCTTTACTCCTTACATAACTGAGGAATCCAGATTGCATAGGACAACATGGAAGCTGTGGTCTGTCGTGCACCACCCCAGAGGTCAAAGGAAGATCCTCTGTTGCTGATGGTGGCAAGAGCTGGCAGATGGAGTAAAATGCTCTGTTACTATTTAACCCTGTCTCCAAAATCTGGCTGATCTAAGAGCTAAGCCTGAAGTGCCTCGGGTCCCCCATCATCAGCTTCATCATCAACACATCCCAGTGCTGCGCAGACTCCACAGAAGGGGGGTTTGTCATCCACAGAAGGGATGTCAGCACTGGCTGGACAACAGTCCTTGGCCTTTGGAGATAGGAAGTCACTTTTCCCTCACAGACCGATCAAGAAGCTCCCCAGGGAGCAAATCAGAGCACACGCCCTCCGTCAGCAGGAGCCATTGCCAGCGGCTGCCATGGGGCCACCAGCCAAGAGCTGGTCTTGGGATCACTGCATCAAAATCCATTAACCTAATTATTGCTCGTGTTCCCGGGCGGGTGGAGAGGGACAGCAGCAAGGAGAACAAACATGCCACGACAGCAGGAGGTACCTCTGCACAGCTGGTGCCAGGATTCGCAAGGAGGCTCTGCCTCTTCCCTGTTTCCCCAACACGCACTCGAATTACAAACCTGCCAACCCCCTTCTCGGCAAATGCCTCATTCTGCAAACAGAAACTCGATGCCCCAGAGGGTCTCACAGGCCTTGTTCAGGT
This sequence comes from Edolisoma coerulescens, assembly GCA_013397115.1. NCBI lineage: Eukaryota > Metazoa > Chordata > Aves > Passeriformes > Campephagidae > Edolisoma > Edolisoma coerulescens. The sequence continues at coordinate 1,480,327 of VWZW01008123.1, read as the reverse complement.
TGATGCTTGTGAAGAAACTCCCCCATTCCTACCCACTCCAGGGAAAAACAGTGACAGCAACAGCCGCAGGTTAAACCTGACGTGGGATGCTCTGTGCAGGATCCAGAGCTCAGCCCTGTGCAGCACATATTCAAGGGGACAGGAACAGAGCAGCCTGGTGTTCTTGACCACCTTCAAAGAATCACTGCTCAAATACCCCTGCACAGCAATTTCTCCCTGATGGCTTTCACTGGATGTCCCCACAGCAGACGTTGTGGTCATCACAGGCAGGGTGATTCCCATGGGCTCAACAAGAGAGAGCAGACTACGTCCTACCTCTCTTCTGATTCAGACCAAATGTCTTCCGGATACTCCACAGAGCAACCAAAACCCCGAACAGAAAGGCAGGACATGCTAGAAGGACCAGAACAATCAGTTCACACATGTGTGGCAGTGGTGGAACAGGCTAGTTTCAACTTTCTGGTTGAGGTAAGGGAGACTTCAGGTGGATTTAACAGCTCTCAGCAGTGCTTTGGTCTGCTGGCTTGGATGAGAGGAGAACCAGACCAGTGCTGAGCATGACCCACACCCTTCTTTCCAAGGTGAGACCCAACATGGACATGACGTCATCATTCCCCTTATGCATCTGGGGAGCTCCCCCCACCAGACCATTTAAGAGGCAGGGCAGAAAAGATTCTTGGGATGTAGGAAACCAATGGAGAGTCATTTCACCTATGGGACATCTTTGCACCTAAAAACCACGCTACCAGCAGATAGCTGCTGGCCATGGCTCAGCAGTTACTTGAAATTAGGAGTCAGTAACACCAAAGGCTGGATTTACACCTGTGGAACAATGTGTCTGCTCCCACCATCCCACTGCAGTTTCCTCACACTGAAAACAGAGATAACGTCCATCACCTCAGAGGTGTGTACAAGGGTTATCTCATTAACCTGTCCATCTAAAACAGCACATGAAGATGCCTGATGTCAGCACTGTTTACCAAATCACACCCAAACTCCTGGGCCAGGACTCTGGGAAGCAACAGGAAAACACAGCAAGGTACCACTGCCAGCCTACACCAACAGCAGCAGAGCAGAGAACAGCGGTCACATCCCCACTGGCCCTGGGCTTCACGTGTCACTGATTGACTCAAGTTTTAATTATGCCCCAATATCTCCATGTCTCCCAAAACACAAAGCTTTCAGCCAGGCAGTTCCTGCCAGCCGAAATTTCATAAAGAGCAGCGAGTGACTAAGACAGCCCAACCTTCAAGTCAGATGCTAACAGCTTTGGACAAGTGTGGGATTTTTACACCCCTATCTGCAGGAAAATCTGATGTTTAGTGCCCTGACTGTGAGCAGGTCACTCTTAAACCCCTGAACANAAAAAAAAAAGGCAGAAAAAGAAAAAAAAAGCGCCGGAGGGGAATTGTACTGGCTCTAATCCCTTCTGCCATTCTGCATATTCATGGAACATTGTCATAACACATCAGCAGGACAAAAGGTCTGTCGGCACCTCCTCCTCATTCCTTTGATAAACCACGAGACAAATGCTGAGTAAACACTTGGAATCCATTCACTGCACTATTCTCATCGGGATGAGAAAGGGCTCCTCTTTCTTGCAGGCCCAGAGCTGCTCAGCCTAATAAAGTACGGCCCACGGCCCGTGAAAAGAGAGGCCTATGGATGATGAAAACATGGATTATCTCATTTCACCCTCCTTGTATCAGACCCTGCTCACATTGAGTGCACTTGGTCTGACACGCAATTACACACATAAAAAAAAATAATAATAAAATTAAAAAAAAAAAAGCCGAGTGAAGGGGGTGTTTAACAAATGGGGAGGACTGTCCATGAAATTTCACAGATGACCTTTTCCTAGTGGGAAAGTAATTTGTTTCTGTCCCAGCCATCAAAGAATTTTCTCATTGATATCATCATTCCCCTGAATATTGCAGCTGGTAGGAGAAGAGATAATACTTAGGACAAGGCTTTGCAGGTCACTGTGGTGCAATTCATGCCAGCACTGACCACCCCAGGAATGGCTCCCTGGCCATGCTGCTGCCTCAGCTCTCTACCTGGCAGTGGGAGCAGGCAAAGCCCCATTCTCCTCACACAAACTGGAAATCAAGAGTCCTGCAGTCAGACAAGCACCTGGAGAAGGAGGAATGACTTCTGTGCCCAAGGAGGGATAAAAGCAGATAAAGGTTCAGGATCTCCAGGTGAAAACCACAATGCCAGCCAGGCAGGTTGGGGCATGAGATCTCCTGTGATGGAGATCAATAAACTCCAGTCTGGAGTCCCTTCAGTCAGGCTTGGACCTCACATCAGAGTCAAGAGCAGGCTGGTGAGGCTGGGAGCTCCTTCAGCCTTTCTTCACACCCCACAGGTCGGCAGAGAGACCAGAGACGCGTTGCCAGATAACTAATAATCCCCTCAAAATCAGCAATAAAAATCCTCCTTACCTTTAGGCATTCAGTGAATTCACCCAGTTACACAGGACATCGATGACCAAAGTTGACCCCAAGTGCTTTCCAGCACCTACAGCCGCCTCCTCTGTTGCCCAAGTTTCCGGAGGCTGAGCTAAAAAAGCCTGCAATAAAACAAACAAAATCATTTAATAACCCAAAACAGGGCAAGGAACTTGTTCTTTTGAAAGCAATCATCTGAAATAAATATTTTCCATTTAAATATGGTCCTTTATTTAAGAATATGAGCAATTTTCAAAGGGAAAATAAATTTCAGAGATGGTACATGGGGAGCAAGCACACTTAGTGCAATTGTGCCCATAATGAAAAACAAGACATCGTTATGAATTACTGCCAAATTATGAAGAAACAACAAATAGACTGCTGATTAACTAGGGTCTCTTTGTTAAATAAAGGGCTCATAATCCTGTCTACTAACTGCAGGATGAGTATGTAAATACTGTATTCAGTGCTTTTGTCTCCAGAAAATCCTTAAGTTGACCCTTTAATATTCAAACAACCAGCAGAAAGCATAAGCAGTTGTTTCTCGACCTGGCACATCAGCCATGAACGTCGCTATTCAAATATTTGCATTTTACAAGGTGTTTGTTACAAAACCTCCCGCAGGACTCGGTGCGGTCTCACGGCAGCTCCAGGCGCTCGCTCCAGCCCTGGCCAAGCTGTTTGTTTTCCCTGAGCGGGTCACTCCTCTCCCCAAGCAACCAAGAAGCAAAAGCAAGTGTGAAACTTGCAGGGCTTCCAAGAGGCTGCTTGCTCTGCTGCCCGAAAGCAATTTCTGGGCTAAACTGCATTCGCATGTGTGACGGCCACATTCCTGTGCCCCGGGCTGGGTGGTGAGCAGGCTGCTGCCTGCCACCTACAAACACCTACACCTGACCTGCAGAGCAATAGTGATCATTAAAATATTGGACTAATGCAATGATTTCCTTCCTTAGATCATGCTTTTATTTCCCCAGCTGCTGTGTTATAAAAAAAAAGCTAAAAAAAAAATAAATTCAGCAGTGCTGTTAAGCCCAGATCCTCTGAGATTACTTAGGCACATAACTCCCATTCATATCCAAATGATCTCAGGCGTCTTTGGGATATGAGCCGCAGAGAACTCATCCCTTGATATTTCTCCCAGACACAAGTCTCCATGCAGTTTCTCTGCCTGCCCAGCAGCGGCTCCAGCCTGCAGGGCTTTGGGGCTCTGAGCTCAATCCCATGGGATGAACATTGGTTCCAAGCACACAAAGATGCTGAGCAGTCTCCCTCTGCTCATGCAGCCGCTGGAACCAGACATCCTCAGCTCCCTTCTCCACAAGTTGGGACCGAGCTGCAGGAGGGGTCAGTTCTGAAGGGGAACAGAAAAAACCCTCAGCCTGTTCTGGGCAGCTTTCCAGGGACTCTCCTATGCTTTGCACCAGGTCCCATGGCTCCTGCCCCATTCCCTAGGACTGGGATGCAGGCAGCTAAGCTGCAAACAAGGTTTATTTAAGCCCAACTCAGGGATGCTCTGTACTTTGTAGAGTAGGAGGCTTCACACATCTTATTCCAACCCATTGTTTTCTGGGGCTCTGATACCCCTGAGAGCTGCTGGGCCCTGGGGAAGGGCCAGAATTTGGCCCCAAAGATTGACAGGGAGTTTTTCCCATCAACTCCCACAGAAACAGCTTCGGTACCTATGGCATCCTGTCAGCAGCACTCAGGTTAGAGCATCCAGCCTTAAATCGACCACGTTCCTCTCCAAACCCAATAAGTAATTGTGGGATTCGCTAATAGGGCTTGTCAAAATCAATTGGGGTTAAACACCTTTAGCTACAATAACAGTCATCTGACCCCGGGCTCCAGAAACCGCCGGGCTCAGAGGAACCCCGAGGGGTTATTCCTGGCTTCCCATTGCTTTGAGACAGATAAAAGAGCAGACGATGCAGAGCTGGGTAATCCGTTCAGCCCATCCCAGCCATGCACTGAAGTGACAGCTCCCAGAGTTTCTGCAGAGCTGGCTCCTCCTGGGAATTGTGTGTGCAGGGACCAATTTGTTCAACAAAACCTGGGCAACCAGAGTTTTCTTAAATTCAATTGCCTGAAGGAGAAGGCAAATAGCATTTAAGCGGAGGAAAGTGCATTAAAACCACATCTTTGATACAATGGCTGATACACCCCATGCTGCCAACGCCTGAAATGATAATATTTTTTTTCTTAAATAAATAGCTCAGCAGCAGGATCCCAGCCTCCCCCAGCACAGGGAGGCTTCACGCTGCAGCAGCCACATTTCCAGCCCTCCAGGCCAAACTGCTGCAATGCTTCCCCTCTTTGCTGGCCTCATTACTGAGAGTGGACTGGTTCAGGAGGGACCCACAGCAGTGTTCATGCTGTGCTGAGAATCCACACATCCAGAGGGCACTTTCAGCTTATGTTTCCCCACCAGCTCCCAGGAGCACTCTGTAGGAACACCAGTTAGTGTGGACATCCTTCCCAGGTTGGTATGAAGGGTTTTTCCTGCCCATATGAACTTGCTGCCTTTAGAGACCTGCCAGACCTTGATGCAGAGGAAGGCAAAGCAGGGTGGGTCAGGAAGAGAAATAAATATTCAGGATTTGGGACACTTGCATAACCCAGTGAGCTTCTTGCTCTTTCTCCAGTTGTGGGATGCACCACAACATCCTCCTCCTCGGCTGCCTTTCATCTGTGCCTTCCTCCCTTCTCTGCCTGGGGACATTGGGGACCTCAGGAGAGGCTCCTTGGGGACCTGAGACCCTGGGCTAGACAGAAACGATGCAGAGGAAAGGGACACAGCTCTGGTGTGGTGCACAGACAGGAAGCTCCGTGGCTGGCTGCTGGCTGTCCCTTAGGGCAGCAGCTAACTTTGTGCTTCAGCACATCATGTGATATTTGAATGAAGTCAAGCCTATAATGAGGGATTTCAAATTCTCCTATCTGGTCTCAAAATTCTTGTGGAACTATGACACTCAAGGAAAAGCCTTCCTTGCCTCCACAAACTGCAGAGAAATCTGCGTTAAAGCCTTCCTCCCTGAAGATTTCAGTTTCTGCTGCTTATGGAGGATCCCGGCAAGGTTGTCTTCTCTCACACTAGACAGGCATTTTAGCTTCTCACCTTGGCTGGGGACCAAAAATCCAATGCCAAGGTGGAAACGTGGAATACAGTGAGCAAACAATTACCCCAACATTCCCAAACGAGCATGTGTGAGGGGAGAGGGAGGGCTGAGGTGAGCAGAAGAAATGCAGGGGGTGATACGAGGGAATACCAGCAGGGAAGACAGGAAGGATATAACTAAATAAAATCTTCCCTACAACCCCAGGGAAGGGTTCCCTCTGCAAGGGATGTCACACGATGGACATCTGTGTTGTTACCAAGAATCAGGTCCAGATTTCCCCGAGCCACTCTCTGCCGTGAGCCCAACCCCATCCAGCAGAGACCAGACACCCACGTGTGGGATGCCAGCACATGAAACCTTCACTCTGGAAACGTCATTATGGTAGGAGGAAAAGAAACTTGTCAGAGGAATATGAAAAGGAGGGATTGGTTGTGATTAATCATAAAAATCAGGAGAGGGAAACCTGGAGAATCCCAGCAGTGAAGGTGCCTGCCTGACCCCAGGGAGCAGCAATGCTCTGTGCTCCTGAGGGGTGGGACACAGCCAGGACCACCCACGCACTCATTCACACGTTGAGGGCTGTTAGTTGCCTGCAAGCCCAAAGAAACCACTTTAAAAAAATTAAATCACAAGATCTTCCCACACCCAGAATCATCTGCCCTGCACCGAGAGATGCTGCAGGAGGGCTGTGCCACCTGCCCAGAGCACGTGTGTGCTGCTGGAAATCAAAGGCTGCAACCAATCACACAGCAGATGGAATCATTCTGCTGGGATGGCTTAGTTCCCCAGGTGACATCAGCATGGGTTGGGCTTCAGGCAGCATCCCTTGGGTGCTGCTCCCAAATGTGTAGATAAGGGCAGATAGGGGAGAGCACCATCGACAGGGTGCCTCTCTTCTGCCCATCCTCAGGGTGCAGGAGGAGGGCAGCCCCAGGACTTGATCCTCAGTTCTGGGTCCACACAAGCAAAGATGAAGAACTGCTGGTCCTTAGCCTTTTCCTGAGTCACTGCAGCAGGGGAAGTACATCCCCCTGCATGGGAAGGAAGGACCTGGTAGGTATCAGGTAAAGGGGATACCAACCACAGCTGGGACAGATGCCAGCTCACATGTGTCATATTTTATAAAACAAGTGAGTCCACCTGGTCCAATGCACTTGTGGTACCAGCAGCAAGACCCCTTTGCAGGAAGATCAACCTGCACCTTTACCTGGGCTCTGTTTTACCAAACCCCCAAAAACACTAAATGTGAAGGGAAATTCAGAGCAAGTTGAAGGGCTCTGCATTGCTCCACTCCAAGGAGACTCCAATTTCTAAAGAAAGCCTAACCCAACTGTCATCGGCCAGGGGGCACAGCATCCCTCAGAGCAGTGGCTGGTGCCACATAGGAGGTATTCAGTCTGAATTAACTCTCCCCCTAATACCTGAGCAAACATTTTCAGCTTGAGACTTAATATCCCTGGACATGTCTGCTGTCTCCCAGGTGAATCCCCAGATAAACAAGGTCAGCTCAGCCCTAATGCGGCTGTAAAAAGCTGTCAGTCAGCCCAGGAGATCTGGTTGCAAGGTCAAACCAGTTCTGAAGGTTGCTGGGGCCAAACCTGGCCTGTCACTCATTTTAAGTGCAGGAAGGTTTGTTTTCTCATTACCATGTCAGGTATCCCAAATTTAGGATTAGCTGTCGGCCGCCACAACATTGTTTCTTTCAAAAAAAAAATAAAATAAACACATGCACGCACGCATCCCTGGCCCCAAATAAATCTGTGTGCTGAGCCTGCCTGCAGCTGGGAGGTGAAAAGAAACCTGTCCTTCAGGAAAAGGGAAAGGGGACTTTCCCACACACTGTGTGACAGTTTCTGGCACAAAAGAACACCCAAAGCACAGAGCAACATCCTTCAGTTAAAATACTCAGTTGAATTAAGGCATCTCCACTACTGAAAAGCCTCTTTGTCCAGCAGATGAGGAGAAAGGCAGGGCACCCTCCATTTCAAGGGGGAACATATGGAACGTGTCCCAGGCAGCTGCAAGCAGAACAGTTTTGCATGAGATGAGTCCTTGGTGCCATGTGTGAGATGAACACATCATCGTCCCCAAATACTTGCAGCTATTTAGGAGTGGGGAGCAGTTTGCATCTCTGCATCCTTTCTCCCAGCTACACACATCACTAGTGACCAGATGAAGCTCTGGGAAAAAGGTCCAAACCAAACAAGCTTCCAGAGTTCAATCCAGCCTTGGCTTGTTCCTCCCACTGCCCTTGCAGTACCAGCAGCACAGCACAGGGACAACACTGACAGTCTGGGGGATGAAAGGGAATGTACAGACCTGAGGATAATGAGGATAAAAATCCTCCCTGGTGCTCCTCTATCCACAACACTGTTTAAGAGGGCAAGTATTCCGTGTGGGGTGGATATTATGGAAATAATTCCACAGGGAAAGATATATTAAAGAGGCTCTTAAGGCAACTTGTCCCTTTCAGAAAAACACCAAGATCTACTATGAAACTCACTTGAGTTTTTGCCTCTCACCAAATCCTACATTAATTGGCTTCAGCCCTTCACCTTCTGATGCTTAAAGCCTAAGTTGATCCACAGCCAGTTTATTCCTTGCTGGGGGAACCAACAGGATTCCTAAACAGCCCTCCTTCTCCCCCTTGGTGTTCAGCCACAGCATTGCTCCTGCTGGTGCTTAAACAAGTTTTTTCTGCTGGTGCAGGGACTGTCCAGGACAGCCCAAGGCATGTGCCAGGGACCCTGTCTGCAGCTGAAGAAGAGGGTAATTTTTCAGGCTGTGTCTCAGGAGGGGAGGATGGGGAGCAGGGAGTCGCTCCAGCCTCTCAGAAAGAAAAAGCAGAGACAAATAAACTCCTCGAAGGAGGAATTAACAGACTGTGCACAAAGAGGCAAACCTGAAGAGACTTGTGCCAAGAATGCCTGGAGTGAGACAGGCTGATGACTGACAGCAGCACCCTCCCTGTGCAGCAGGCTGTGGCAAAGAGCAGGAGAGGCGGGTTCATCTCAGCCTCTGGTGCCTCCACACATCAGTGGAGGTTTGATGTCTCAGTCCTCAGCTTGTGTTTTCATGCTCCAGCCATCCATGAAGACTAAGGAACCAGGGGGACTTGGACATGATACCACAAAGAGAGATATCAACCCTCACACTCACACCAGTCTGATGCAGCAGAGGTGCCCCAAATCCCACTGAGAATCCAACCAGTGTCCCCAGGGGGGCAGATAACCACTGCCTCTTTGGGGCACACATCTTTGCTCCCCAAGGTTCTCAAAAGACCCTCTTCACCTCTAGTTTTGCTAGTAAGTACCTATGTCAGCACATCCACGACTGAGGAAGCCATTGGCCATCGGGATGATTTATGGACAGAGATCATCTCAATGATGGAATATTCATGTACAACTCTGCAAAGCCTTGGCTCCCAAAGCGGAGCCAGACTGAGAAGTTACCATCCCAAATGCCTGCAGCTCCAGGCTACAGTTCACTGCCACACCTCCAAAAGGGATTAGTTTTTAACCCAAACCATTTGGGTATCCAGCTAAACACTCGGCCTTATAAAACACAGCCTAAGGGATGGGGAACTGGGGCATAGCTGGAAGAGCAACTGGGCCAGGAAAAGCTCATTTTCAGCCAAAGTGAGTGAATCATCTGTGACTTCAGCAAAACTGAGTTGACACCATCTGCTGCCCATCCTGGAGCAAACTTCTAAAATGATATCTCATGGTGAAGGAAACCTCCAGAAAGCAAAGACAACAAAAGCCTGTGGAATGCCAAGGGTGATCATCCATCACCTGCAGGGCCATGGCATTTTCCCAAGAATCTTCTCTTCCACGCTGCCCCTCACAGGGACATCCCACAGCCAGTTAACAATATCCTAAATTGTAATTTTTATGTTCTTTCCATTTTCAAGGCACGTTAATTTCAAAACAAAGACACAAGACACTGTCCTTAAACATCCCCAATATTTCAAGTTCAACTTTGTTTCAACATCCCTAAAACTGCATTTTTTCAACAATTAAACAATTCATCTTTTTCAGATCCACTCGGGACCTCATCTAGATACACATTAATCTTCCTGATCTCAAAGCCAAGGAGAAAATAGACATTTCTTTCCTCTGGTCCTACAAAACAATACTGCCACAGTATTTGCCACCACTTCCAGCCCAGGCTATCAATGCATTCAGACATGAGGCGTTCCTCATGTTGCAACTCAACCTAAAATATCTGATTCTCAGTGTCATCCAATTACATCATGATCTCAACATCCTGAAAAAAAACAAACAAACCCAAAAATCAAAAAACAGCAACAAAAAAAACCCCAAACAAACCCAAACTCAGCCATCTAATCAAAAAATCTACTTCTTGCTGAAGGCCCCAGAGAGGTCTCAGGAGCTGCTGTCTCTGCTGGAGATCAATGCACCCACTGAGGAAGGGAAATGATCCATTCATTCACCCATTCCTCAACCTAACTCCTCACCACTTGACCTTACTCATTCCTACAGCATCTTGCACATCAGTGCTGCTCCTTAAACTTCTTTCTTCACCTCTTCACTCTTCAGGGGTTGCAGCTGAACCAAGATCCACTCTCCAGCAATTGCTTGAGCTGGTCCTGATATGCTGCAGGGGTAGAGAAGCTTTGGACAAACACCAGTTCTCTTCCCTTTCCCAAAAGATGTCATTCCCATTCTGGAGCAGAGCACAGCTGATGTTTTCACCACTATCAACACACACAACACACGATGCAACACAAATACTCTCATGGTTTACAAAGCATGTTCCTTCCCTCTCCTCCTGCCCTGCCTGCTTGAATTCAGAGATGGCCAACAGCTATTAAACACATCAATGTAAATGCTAGTAGATTGCTTCTAATAGGAAACAAAAATGTTTTGAGCAAAGCTAATTGCCGGGAAATAAGGTCGTTCCAATATTTCAGCAGGGGGTTATAAATCTCTTGGTTCCTGCCTCCTTCCAGCATTAAGGTTTTACAGATGTTGCTGTCAGAAGGAGAAGAATGATTTCAGATGCTTGTTTCCACTGTACATTAAAAAAAAAGAAAAGGGAGTAAATGTGTGCAGCAAATTGCTGGGCGAGTTTTCTTTCTACAAGAGAAAAACCACACAAATCTCAGACAACAAAATATAGAAAATCTGCATTAGGACTCCTAAAATCTTATAATGATACAAAATGCTCAACACTCTGACAACTGGCAAAACTTTAACCTGTAATTCAAGCCAGCCAGTTTCACTGACTGCCAAATTGCTTCTTCCAGTCCTCTGCTGCTTTTTTACTCTTCTGCACCACCAAATATTCACTGTACATGGAGGGACCCTCTAGACCCACAAGAAGAGCATGAATAACTCCAGTTTTTCCTGAGCTGGAATGGGAGGATGAGAAGGGCCAAAGCAGCCAATAGAGAGGAGAGCTGTTCTCTTGAAAAACTAGACCTAGACCCAAATTGAAATGCTAAGAGGGCGTGGAGAAGGAAGAAAGCTTATATTAAGTATAAGACAATGATTAGGGAAGAGAATGAAACTTGGTGGCTGTCTCCAAGTTGTCTTGCCAGGGTAGTTCATCATTTGCATGGGAAATATCCATGAAAGGGGCTGGCTCAGCTCCTTTCTGCTGGCACAGAGTGGCTGATGAGCTCTTGGGAGCACCCAGACAGCTCCAGGACTGGGGTGAAGTTCTCCACCCCAGCCCCATGCTGACACCCCATGGTACATGCTGTACATGGACACACAGTGTGCTCTCTTAGGAAACCATTCCCCAAGCAGCAAGATCTTGATAATTTAAAAAAAGAAAGCAAGACCTACAAAAATAAAGCTCTCAGCTGCACAACCAATTTGCTTCCTGGAAAAACAGGGGAACCAAGAAGGGGACCAAAGGCAGACCAGCACACACCAGAGGTTAGCCCCTGCAGGAAGGTGCCCATCGAGCTCCTCATCATTGTTTTAATTAGGATAATGTAGGCATTACAGAGGATAATGCTCTGGCTCCGGCTTAGCACCACCACAAGATCTGAGTCACCTCCCCTGGCAAGCAGGTGTCCACACTGCCAGCAGTGCCTGCACCCACCATCCAAACCAGGCAGCAGCCAAAGGAGGACTTGAGTGGGCTCTGGATGCCCACATCCAAAACTGCCACCACAAAAACCAAAGTAGCTAAAATCCTGATGGGGACAAGGACAAAAAACCACACAGCTTTGCTCAGATTTAACTCAATGAGCCAGTTCAACTTTCACAGGTGTCACTGTGACACATTGCGGTGTGTTAAGGTGACCTTTTTTTCCAGCAGAGCACAATCCACTCTTTCTCCCTCAGCTTCACTTCCTCTAACTCCTCGGCACCATCCAAAGGAGGGGAGAGCTCTGCATCCCCCGTGCCCAGCATCCCCAGTGATTTCCTTGGGGCTTGGTGGCTTCCCCCTTCAAGGCATCAGGCTTGCTCCAAACACGCCTGACTCGAGCCAAGGGGCCAGGACCTCTCACGAGAGGCATTTGGGCTGCTTTATTTTTCCAATTCAGCAGAAACTGTGACTCTCCTGCTAAGAAGCCTGGAGCCCACTCTGAAGTCTATGAGCCTGTTCCAGATTTACACTGTTTTTCCTCAAGCTCAGAGATCACCACTGAGCTGTCTCTCATTCTGCTTTTGGCACTTTCTTCCATTTTAAACTGCAGTCATACTCCCTCCCCCAAAATAAACCAAGAAAAACAACATATCCAGAACAAGGGACCATCCAGTTCAGCTCCTTTAACACTCCCAGGACAGCAGTACAACTTCCCCACGCACGGTGGGGTTATGCTTTGGATATGATTTCCACTAGACTCAAGTGGCACCCCTTAAAAAAATAATCCAAGCCAGAAACAACTCACAGGGACAGAAGAATAGAAGTCCAACATCTCTCTTACTGAAGTGGAGGGATTCATTCTTCTCTCAGAAACCAGACAACCACCACAAATGAAGAAGCAGCTACGTGTCCATCTCAGATCTCTCAACGCTCACACATGGCTGGATCCCAGGGGCTGAATTCATGTTCTCATTTCCCACCTCGTGGCTACTCTGCAGGACCCATGAGTGGGGTTATATTTAGGCCAGCTAGACCTAGGACTGATACCTGCAGTTGGAGAAGACAAGGATGCTGGGATGGCCCATTTCAGCATCAGCCTGTTCAATCACAGAGGTCAGTGGGGCATCCCCAGGCATTCCTGTGTGGCAGGTCAGCACCTCCTGAGCTGTGGGCTCAGGAAACCCAGTGAGAAGGAGATGGCCCCAGCCCCGTGCAGGGGGGTGGCACAGCTGCCAGGTGTGCACTCCAGGGTGCCCGTTTTGGGAAGGCTCCTCCACCCCGGCTGTAAATACCAGCCCTGACCGCAGGATCCCAGCGGCTCCCTGCGTTCTTCCAGCAGATGTGCCAAGACAAGCCGATGCGAGGCTCCGTAACCGGAGGTTTGTTGGTCTACTGGGACCAGTGAAAGCCCAGACTGGGGACTGAACCGCTGACTCGAAGGCACAAGAAACTGAGCTCTGTGAGGGCTGCAAGCAACTGTGGAATGATTTAGGAGATGAGACCTTGAATTTGCCAATTATTTATCTAGTTGATGACTCAGACAAGCATTTTTACTGTCCAATCCTTAGGGGAAAACATGTGGAACTAATCAGGCTACACCAAAATAAAAAAGAAAAAGATCAAATTAACAAAAAATAAATTGAACGACACTCACAATACCAAACCTGATTTTTCCTTCCAAATAGGCACTGTATCTGAGATGCTTGTTCTTGCTCATTTATTATTCTTTAGCTTTTAAAGGGCAACACATGGCAGCAGAAGTCATTTTTGCAAGCACAACAAAACATAATCTCTTCACAAAGAAAGGCAATAGCTGTTTATTCAGCAGGTCCCTCCTATCCATGATGTTGCCATCTGAAAATAAGAATGTCATTGAAAATAATAATAAACCAAGAAATTTTTGTGATTAACTTAGAAAGACACCAATTTCAGTACTAAACCAGCCAATATGAACAAGGTTTTATGCTAATAGATGCCATGACTTTGTTGCCTGCTAACACAGGCTAAGGAGGAAACAAGATGCTTTGGTGCTTTAACGTTGGCTGGAACATTTGGAGACTTTTATTTTTTCGTGCCACACAACCTTTGGGAAAGTCACTTCAGCTCCATTTATCAGGAGCTAGATGCCTAGTTCCCACAGAGATCCACATTTTGGGATCTTGTGGGATTTGGGACCACCTCACTGCACATTGAAGTCCAGAGCCTCACCCTTGCCCAGCCAGGATCTATGGTATATTAACCTCTAGTTTCAAAGGTGTGCATGCAGATAAAAATTAAAACTTTTCTTAAAAATTACAGATTTTGATGAAATTTCATTTTGGGGGAGGGAGATTCAAGTTACCAACCACATTAAAACAACATGCTTAGAAACAGAACTGAAAACTATTGCACCCAGCATCAGAAAGGACATAGATGAGCCAGCTTCAAGCAGACTCGGCCCAGCCAGCTCCTGCAATGCTTCACATCCCTCCCCGGCACAGGTGACTCAAATCCCCTCTTCCACCAGCATCACCCCTCCCTGGGACCTCAAGGCTTGACTTTGAGCCAGAGGCTCCTGCTTGCCCACCCATTTCGCTGCCTCCTCCTCAACACAGCCTCCCAGATAACATCAGCCCAAGGTGATTATGTCCTTCCCAGGCCAGCAAACCAGATTTTCTGGATGACCTGTCCAGATCACTTCTCGTCAGCCTCATGCACTTGGTCAGTGCCAGAGCTCTTCCTCTACACGAGTCGCCAGGTATTGTCCTGGAGCCAGACAGTTTCTCCCTCCTCGTGTTCACTGAAAGACTGAGCATTTCATTGCTGGAGCCATTCATTTCACCCACACTCCAATGATTTGTGTCCCCACCCCATCACCAGGTCACTCAAACTTGCCCTTCCAATGTGCTTTTCCTGTTTGCCTTCTCTTCTCCACTGCACTTTGACTGACATGGTTAAAGATGTCCCTGTCAAGTAGGCTGTGCTCTGGGGCCAAGAAGGGAAAAGACCACAGTCAGCAGAGAAATCTACCTGCTGTGAGAGCTTTTTCATCCCCAGCAGAAGGATTGTGTTTCACCTGAGTGTCATGGTTTAACCCCAGACACCAACTGGTTTTGACTGGGATTGGTTTTCTTCCTAGTAGCTGGTACCCCTCTGTGTTTTGTATTTAGTAATTTAGAGAATAATGTTGATGACACGCTGATGTTCAACTGTTGCTAAATGGGCCTTACTCTGAGTCAAGTACTTTTCCATCTGTCATACCCTGCCAGTGAGGAGAGGCAAGGGGAACTGGGCAGGAGCATGGCCAGAAGAGCTGACCCAAACTGGCCAAATAGATATTTTGTATCACAGAACATCATGTTTACCTTCTCTTCCCCACCACCCTTTGACTGACTTGCTTAAGTACTTGCTGTCAAGCAGGTTTTGGTCTGGGGCCAAAAAGGGAAAAGACAACAGTCAGCAGGGAAAGGTACCTGCTGTGAGAGCTTATTCCATCCCTGTCAGAGGGATTATGTTTAACCTGGGATACATCATCTCCCCATTGAATCAGCCCGATGCTCTCAAGCCAGGGCTCAGCAGAGGACATCCCAATGCTGGTTCCCAAAAGCTTCCTGGCAGCCACTGGTGGGTTTGTTACTTATGATGGGTATTTCAAGCAGTTTCATGGTTGTGTTTTCTATCAGAGGGCAGCAAGAGCCCAATTTCTGCCTGCCTCGCCCTTATCTACCCCACAGCCACACCCTCACATGTGAGGAAAGGGGTGACCCCAAGCGTTCCTCTCACCCACAGAGCAGGGGGACCTGCAGCCCCCCTGGGTGCCTGTCGTGCCTCCCCTCCCTACCAACAGCTGCCCACTCTAAGAGACTGCAGTGGCCTCAACAGCAGCTCTGCTCACAGACCTGCAGGCCCTGCCATCTGCCCCACTTTCACTGAAACAAACCTTTCATCAGGAATGCACCCTCACTGGAGCCACACGGCAGAGGAGACCAGGCAAATACCAAAGAGTAAGTGAGAGCACACCTTAAAGCAGAGCCACAGCCTCATGCAGCATCCCAGACTCCTCCCTTTCAGTAAAGAGAGACAATCAGCATTCAGCTCGACTTAAAAGATTGAGCAGGACGATGACAGCTCCCTTTTCGGGGAGAAAGGCAGAGGGAGAGGGGATTTGGTTTCAGACTAAACCCTTGCAGCAGGCTCCCATCAACACACACCCCAAGGTCACACATGGGAGGCAGCTTCTTTTAAAGAATAGGAGAGCTTAGGGCTTTATTTACCTCCAGAAAGGCTTTTCAACTCTGCTGGTGGTGACTTCACCCCCAGGGACTTCGTGGGAAGCAGGTTTTGGGGACCAGTGTCGGTGTGTGTAGGGATGGGGTGAGCAGAGCCCAGACAGGGGTCCCATGTCCCCATGGGTGCCCACCTGGTGAACTCATCCCACAGCCATGTTTTAATCGACACCCACTTTTAGGCACACAAAGTACCCATTTCCTCTGCTCACACCATCACAGACTTAACAGCACAAAGAATCAAGGCTGAGAGTTTGCTGGGGAGCAGAGGGTCCGTCACTGCAGCCAGGCACAGCAGCAGCCAGCAGCTCCACAGCAGCATCTCAGCACTGGGACAAACAATTCTCATTTCTCTTATGCCTCTCAGGTGTTAAAAACATCCTTTTGCAGCAGAAAGTGGCATCAGCTGTACATGAAATAGAGAACAGGGCTGGTGGGTCGTGGTCATTCTGTCTCACCTCTGTTAGCTGCAGAGGAGGGGTCAGGGTTTACTCCTGCAGCTCACTTGCCCATTACTTAGAGCTGGCTCTGACTTAAAAGCGAGCCAAGAAAAGCCCAACTCTTCAGCATCACACAAGGTGCTGATCTGTGGGCAGGGCAGAGCCCTGGCAGGCAGATCTTGCCACCAATCCGATAAACCAGGGCAGCTCCTCCAACAAGCAAGGCTCACTGACTTGCTACAGCTGTGTGATAACTCATTTAACCTTCAGCATTTCTTTTACCTGTTATCCTTTACTCATTTTCTCCATTTAAATTTAAAGCCTGCAGTACAGAGACAGCAGGGGAAGTTTTCCCACTGGATAGAGCTAGCAATGCTTCCTTAAAGCTCTCAATACTGGAGTCAGAGGGAGTTGAGTAGGATTTTTTTTTCCTTTAAATAAAGCTCCAAGAGATGATACAGAAATCTGAGTCCACTTAAAAAGAGAAAAAAACCCAAACCATCTTTCCTACTCCTTGTGGTTATTGGACAGAAACAAATTTTTAAAAAGGAAATAAAGAAAGAAGAAAAAGAAAAAGACAAAAACCAACCAAAACCAAGCTTCAGATGATTTCTAACCGGATTTCATGCTCTCTGAGTGCCTGGCAGGCTTTCCAGTCACGAAGGTTTTGGGGCACCGAAGTCCCTCCCCTTAAGTAACTCCTCAGTTATCGAATTCTTCAGCAACTTGGGAGCTTTGGGGCATTTACTGGCAGGGAAAAGGGACCAGGAGCACGGGAAAGACCTGAGCTTCGTGGAGACCTGTGCCTAGCGGATCCCAAGGTTTTGGGTTCCGGTCCCCACTCCGCCTCCAATAATGCCCGATGAAATACAAGGGAGCTCCTCAGCCGAACGTCCTTGGCACGGGTCAAAAATACCTCGGCACCTTCCCCTCACCCAGCCCAGCACCTCTCAGACAGCTCAAAGGATCCAGCAACTTCTTCCCCGAACAAACCAATGCAGTAACAACTAAACAGAGCTCTCACCTCTGCTCCTTCCCTGGATCCCAAAGCTGGGGCCGCAGGACCAGCACTTTCTACTCTGGCTGTGATATCCTGTCAGCAATTCCACACAGACTTCTGGGGACCAGTAGGAGCCCGGTTAGCAAATGCCTGTCCTCACCCATCTGGGCTGGGTTCCCTGCTGGAACCAATTAGAACAATTAGGAGCACATCAGCGTTTGTGCTAAGGACTCTCACATGTGGGTATTTGCCAAAGACCTGACCCATTTCTCCGCCCTTCAGCATCTCCTCTGCTGTTTGTGGGGGCTCTCATCCCCCCAGTTTTACCCTTTTCCCCCAGAGCTCATATTGTTAAGGGACTGTGCAGTTCAGGGAAGGAACAGCAGTGTAGATAAGGCAGGAGTTAATGAATTGTTCATGATGGAATAACAACCCAGCTAATTAAGGGTCTTCATGTGCTTCCTTCAACCTTCATTAGCTGGTGTGGTGACCCTGTGCCTACTCAGACAGCAGAAACCTACCTGCTCTCCCAAAGAGACTCAAAATCTCCCATCTCCGGAGTGATCTCTATCACAGTGTCAGTTAATGGATGCACTGTTTTCCCCCTAATTTTCAAAATCAAGGCTATGACATTTAATTATTATTATTAATGATAATGTCACTTGTGCCTTATCATTTTCATTAACTGACATTCTTAACTTTTAGAAACACATGTTATCCAAAACATAATTATCTAGTCTTTTATTCTGCAGTGCAGATGGACTCTAGCAGGTTGGACGTGACTGCTGACAGATGTCACATCCTTCAAGGAGGACTGGACTTCCAAGCAAGTTTTGGTTCTCAGACTCTGCCCACACTTAACTCGTTCTTGAGGCACTTCTCTACCAGCATCACCAGGTGCCCTAAAAAATTGCATTGATGAATTTCCCTGAAAAAAACCTCCTCTCAGCCCTTTAGAAAAACAGCAGAATTAACATCCTAACTTAAACACCTGGACTAACTTTGAGGGGAAATGACTCCCGGTTCCTTGAAGAAATACAGTGAATTCTCCTAGACCCCAGTAAGCCTGCCCTTCCTAAGGGACCTTGTTCTACTAACTGCAGAGAGTTAGGAGCCAGTTTGGTCAAATTCGAGCAGCTGCTCTTTGCAAAGGCTATTTCTCCTTTTGCCAGACATGTAGGATGCACTTCTGCCAAATTTAAGAGTCCCTTTGTACATTGATCTCTGCATCTGTAATACAGGCTGCTTAGAAAAGGGGAGCATGTCTAAGCAGAGAGGAATACATCTGCTGCAAAGGGGTTGCAAATTCATCAGTGCTGAGCCCCCGCCAGTGCTGCCCCGCTGTCTATTTGGGAAGTGTCACAAGACCCAGGTGTCACTGGAATAGCAGGGATGCTGAGCCCACCTAGAGGGTGGCTGCTGGTACCGGTCCTGCTCGTGCCCCGTGGTCAGAATTACTGGCCATGCTGCAGCACAAAGTGTTGTCAGAACAAAGTCTAACCCTGCTGGCACCTCCACACTTCTCTTCTCTGCCCTCCACTAGATAAGATGCCAACCCCATTCTGTCTCTTCCCATTCCCTGAGGTCCTTTTGGGAAAGCATGGGCTTGTTCTTGCTGAAGGATACTCGGGGAGCACAGCCGTGCCTCAAGGAGTAAACTGTTCCATGCTTTTCCATCAGAGTCATCTGGAAGGAATAATAGGATGGAAGGGCAACTAGAAGATTTTGACAAAAAACATCAATCAACAGACAAAGTAATTAAGGTTTTGACTGTGTTCCTACAGCCTTTTCTCTAAAATTTTCCTGTGGAAGGGAATCGGATGCAATGCACCTGTGAAAGGGAATTAGGTGCTCACCACTCAGCTCTTCCCAGCAGCTTCACTTTTAGTGCCCTCTCTTCCATCCCAGGGTAGATCTCACTTCTGAGGCACTCTGGGATGGAGAGACACTAGGAATGCTTCTCTACCATGGTACCACATATCAAACTCCTTCACTAGAGGAAAGCTCTCGCTCAAGATTATCTCAGAAATTTACCTTTTCCATGCTGTCACGAATGTAGTTGCACAGAACAGCCACAATAATTAAGTCGTCCTCAGCTAGTTGTCCCCATTAGATACAATTAAATAAAATGACTAAAAAAAAAAAGAAGAGGGATGACAGTGACTGTTGTCAAGTTACCAACACAGCAGAACAATCTCAGTACAACAAAGAACTCATTAAAAAAAAAAATCTATGTGGATTTTTTTTTTTTTTAAGTTACACCGTTAAAAATAGTCAGGCTTTTAAACTAAAAATCAGGTCTTTCAATATACTAGCAGTACTGTGCATCCCATGAATGCCACTTCCAAGCTGCATCCTGCTCTCCGCGAGCCTTGCACCCCTCCTTGTGGTGCATCGAAGCAACTGTCGTGTGAGCAAAATCCTCTCTGCTGGGCTTTGGCTCCCAAAAAAGAGCACAGAGACATCCATCATCTCTGGCACCAAGCACCACCTTCTCCATGTTGTGAACGTCTCCGAGCTAGAGATATAAACAACTTCTGCTTCTTACTAAAAGTCAATCCTAAGCACACGTTTCAAACATCATTAAACTGGAGGGAGTAGACATGTGTGACACATTGAAACAGTTACACTCCTCAATCTTAATGTTTGTTTAAAGGTTACTTTTGGATGAAAGCTGGTTAGAGAATAAATAACAGATGCTGAAAGCATCCATTATGTATTTTTGCAATTAGCAGAAAATCTTGGTACTTTTCTTAAAGAACATACATAATTTTGTGGGATGTTTATTGCTGGAAGCAATCTGGGCTCTTGCTGGCAAGAGCAGCATCCAAGAGCCCGGGGAAGCTTCACAAGGAGTCACACATAGTAAGCCAAAAGCAATGCTTGCTTCAGGAACAGCACTTAAAACCCTGTGCTTGCTGTAGCAAGGAAGTGGTCAAATGCACTTTCTTTCCACAGAAAATTTTAAATTAGAAAGAACATCGTGAAATTATCCCTGTTTCTTTTCCATGGACATTTTGATGACCCAGCAGAGAAGTGATTCCTGACTACACTTTCATTTGAAAAATGCACCCAGGATGTTTCAGGCTATTCTTGTCTTCTCTGCCCAAGGGCTTCTTCCATGGTCCAGCTAGCACCTCCCCTCTTGGGGTATGGAAATACTGCTACAACTTGGGAACTCCTGTGCATCCAGCATGCATGGCCTAGAAGGGAAAATGGAATTGAGGAAGCCACTACAGCTCCCAGAAAGCATCTCCCTCTCATAGAAGTTTGTGTGCAGAATATGAGGTAGAGCAGCAGCTTTACTGTGCCAGTTCTCTCCCTGATCATTTCGATCACATCCAAACAAAGCTGGAGGGGGTGTTCAGACAGAACAGAGGTATTTGAGTTAGAACATAAAACAGACCTCAGGACACTTGGTGATCATAGCTGGGAACTTCAGCTGGTTCTGGTTGAAGAAGACAACAGTAGTAATGCCCTGAATAGAAACCTAAAGAGTTGCCCTATGCTCAGTCAGGAGAGAGGACCACCAGATATTACATCCTCCATAGACCCTGACAGATCATGATAGTCCTGAAGACCTCCATGATAGATTAAGCTTTACTCCTAAGACTTGATCTAATGCTATCCCCAATCTCTTTTTATACCTCATGGCACAAAATGGAAATGCATGCTGAGAACAGAAGGTGTCCAAGACACCATTTTCACGTACCATACCCAGCCCACCACACTTCAGTAGTCACACAGCAATCTTTGCCATTTCTTACCACACAGAAACAGCATTGTGCTAAAAAGCCCTCCAGAGTAAAGCAGATAATATCTTTTGGGATGGTGCCTTGTATTTTCCAAGAGTTGTCTCGCTGCAGCACTTATTACAAGAAAATAAACCAAACCCTCCTATTTGTAAATTGGATAGAAAAAGCACAACTCAAACTGGTATTTGGTTTAGGACTGAATGGTTCACACAGTGCTTAAGAAGTATTTTAGACAAAAGCAAGCTTTCTGCCAAACATTTGAGGGGGAAGAGAAAATTTTTGCTTTGCTGTCTGAATGCAGTTATAAGCCAGGATGACAAAACAGCCTGGCATTGCTGTCCAAAGTGAAATACACTGTGCATCTCATGCTTCACATGCAAGGCTCACGTTGCCTTCACCCTGCCTAGTTTAGTTTCTACGGTGTTATCCTGAAGAAAAATTCCTGTCTCCACAACCCCTGGCATTAAAGGTGGCAGAGTCAATGAGGGGAGATGAGGAACGTGTAGGCAGGGATTGCTTTTGCATTAATTTCTATACAGCACAATCATGAAATAGCTGCACCCCGCAAGCACCACTGCCCTGTGGAACAGGTATTTATCTAAAGCTGAAGTCTGATGAGTGAAGCAGAACTGACTGAGCTTCTCTCAGCATCTTCCCTCCCCTCCTCAACCATCTCACTTGCCTCCATCGATGCATAACTGGTCACTGCTGGTTTAACATCTAGTGACTGAGGAGGTTTTCTCAGGCAACTTCTGCTAAGCGCTGTGCCGAAGCAAGGCAGACACAGCTGCTCTGACTCACACAGGAGAAAAGAGCAGAGGTACTACACTGAGCTTTCCTGTAGCTGGAAAAAAAAAAAAAGCAGTGTGCTTTATGTCGGCTTTGTAACA
This sequence comes from Edolisoma coerulescens, assembly GCA_013397115.1. Classification (NCBI taxonomy): domain Eukaryota; kingdom Metazoa; phylum Chordata; class Aves; order Passeriformes; family Campephagidae; genus Edolisoma; species Edolisoma coerulescens. The sequence continues at coordinate 1,458,342 of VWZW01008123.1, read as the reverse complement.
GCTTATGTACCAAGTTCATGTCAGAAACAGGTTCAGATTGCTCCAGATGAAGGTTTAAAGGTTTTCTTTATTTAGCAAGGCACACAGAGATTGGCAAGAGCACCCCCCTTCCCTATCCCAAAGAGCATCTGCAATTCAGAAAGGTAAGGAAAAGGCATTAAAAGGCAGAATGCAAAGAGGATAGAGCATACCTCAGCTGAGCAGATTAGAAGACTCAATAAAGACGCCTATTGTTACCAACAGAAATACTCTACAAATACACAGGCTGAAACCCACCATCTTAAACTAAGCAATCCATGAAAAATAGCAGAGAGATGCAAGATTAAGTTCTTCCATGCTCCTCTATCTTTATGGAAGGCTTATAAAGGTCTGCAGATCAAGAGTGTGCACACTGCTGCTATATGAAGCCATGTATTAAAATTCTTATATTATTTAATATTTACTGTCTCCTTTGTTACCTGATCAGGCGAATCCTCTTCATATTGTCTTGCAGTTTTCATTATCAACCGTTAACCCTGGGATGTTTGGACTCTGGCAAGGGCACAGCCCCAGGTCTCCAAGTCCTGCTGCACCACGGCTTGAAGAAATAACCTGATTGTGCCAAGGAGCCAACTGTTGCCCCCCGGAGCAAAGGCCAGCAGAGCTGCCACAGATTGCAGCCTTCAGAGACATCTGTGCCACAACAGGGACTGAACTGGTACTGAACCTCACACCAGAGGAGGAAAGTAATCCCCTAAGCTGCAACTTTCCTAAATGCTGGCAGCCAGAAACTGCCAACCGGTAACGACAGCTGGCAGCTCCACTCTGAACTGAGCGTTTTTTCCATTTAACTCTCCCCTTCTCCCCAGTCCAGCCTGGGCAGCAGCACACACACGTCCCCACTGTTTTAAGACACAGAATTATCCACAAGACCTCAGAACTTCTTTATGAGCCAGCTCTTCTTGTTAAGGACAAATTGTTGCGAGTGGGGGTATCTTACAATGAGGCAATCCTCAAGTGCATGCTTCTGGTCATCACTGCCTGCCCCTACTCCCACAGTGGGAGACTTAACTCAAAATCTGTGTCCAAAAGGTGCCAATTGCATGGGCAGCTTTGCCCCTGTCAGTCAGTCCCTGAGGAGACGCTACAACTTCAGGGTGAGGTTTCAGCAAGAGTTTGGTCTCTGCAGCTTTACCAGCAGAAAGATACCTACCACTGCTGAAAAATCCCCTGCTTTCCCACCCCTTTCAGACCAGCTCTGCAAACCTTTCCAGAGTAAAGTTTCAAGTTGGAAGGGTTGGACTTGATGATCTTAGAGGTCTTTTCCAACTCAAATGATTCTATGATTCTAAGTTCAACAAGTTGTTTAATAGGAAGTTGCATGTGACAGAACAACCTCTTTTGTGACAAACCTTTACATAAAACGGGTTATTTTAAAATGAGCCTGGCAGCCTCTCAGTTTCTTCTATAGAGAATATTATGCTGTGCCAATCTCCTTTAAGAACAGCCTGGAGTACAGCACGTAGGCATGGGCTGCAGCGCCAGCAGAATGGCAGTCAGGAGATCAGCTGCTGATTGAGCAAGGAATCATGAGAAATCCAGACAAAAAGTGCCTCCAACAGCAGGTGCACAATAGGTTTGTGTTTCCTAGACCATTCCAAGTCCCTTTTCTTTCACACGTGTCAAATGAATTAACACTGCACAACTACATGAATAGAGTCATTTGATAAACTGTATAATCAAAAAAAGGTACCAATTCCACAGGCAACGGCCTGATCTTATCCTGTGCCTAGAAGGATTTTCGTTACTTCAGTTTTGATGGTGAAAACTGAACTTTCATACACATACCTGTGCATGTGGCCACGTGAAGTATTTAACTCTAATAAATACTCACTTTATACATGAAAAATATCCCTTGTGACAGATAACTGCAATCCAGGCACTCATTAAGCCACAGAACAAAGTTTATTGGATCTCCTCAAATTCTTTATACAGTTTTGCTGCTAAATGGACACAACACATTGGCATATTGCCTTTAATCTTTATTTCAGTCATAAGTCCATCTTGAAAGAAGTGGTAACACATTTAATGGCTTCAATAAATAAAATGACAAAAAATCTAGTCCTTGCACAGACACATTACAATCCACTCCAAATTCAATATTGCCAAAACATTGTTGGGTGTTTTTCTAAAACTTGCTCCAGAGGGTTTTTTTTGTTTCAGCACTTAAATACACAGAAAAGTATATGATGAGAGAAAATGGATACTCTATTCTGAACAGAACTTGTAAAAACCAATAACTTAGAAACAAGAGTGAATTAAATCTCTCTAATTGGATTAAAGAATCCAGTTTGAAGTATTTTTTGAAAAACCCTGATTCTAACCTTCATATTAAAACATGCAGTTTTGCTGGATCCTATCCATGTCAGCATACTTATACAATAAGAATTAAATTCCAAGTTTTCTTTCTTTTTTTTTTTTTTTAAGGAGAAATTCATAAAGTGAGAGCATTGGCCTCCCACACTCACAGAAGCAGTCATGGTCCATATATTCTGCAGTAGTAAACAGCTATTAGTGGCCAGTCCATTGCCTGAACTCCTACCAGACTGGGAAAGCTACTGCAGTTTACCCTTGCTTCTGTACTCATCTCTTCCCCAGTCCAGCAGCCTCAACAACCTCCGCGAGATGAGAATTCCTGAAAATACAAATCTGACTACAGGATGAGGACCAACACATCTGATTCTAATTAAAAGCTAAGCTTAATTTAAACTTTTTCCTAAATAGAGAAAGTCATGACTAAAGAAAAGCTGAGCATCAAGATTTCCAAATTGCAATTCTGTGTAATTAGCATGTCACAAACTAATTATAGCATCAGTTCATGTAGGAACAACCACTCTATCACTAAAATCAGTTAAAACTCTCATCTTCAGGCCTTCAGTGGAAGCTTAGGGCATGCAAGGAATGCATGGTTGGGCCCCCCAGACCTAAGCATACTATATAGGGGACAGAAAAGCTTAAACAAAAGACAAAATTGCACCACATCTGTGCAAATATTTCAACCAGTTCCCTGCTCATCCCTGCTCTTGCTGCTGACTGCACTTGGCTAATTCAAGAGAACATGGTGAAGCAGGACTCTGTTTCAGGGAATGAAACTTTTTCCTGCAGTTATCTTCCCCTCAGCTGACCTCATCATAACAAAAGTGCAATAACTTACAAACTTCTCAAACAAACAGCTATTAAAATTACACATTTTTCGGGAAACAAATTCACTAGTTTAACCATAAAAATATTTCCCCAGGTAACAAACCTTAAAGCATTTGGTAACACAGTATTTCAACAATAATAAGGAAAAATCCTTCCACTTGTTACAAAAGACAGAACTGTTAGAAGATTTTGCTTACTGTACACTATTTAAGAGCTTTGCCATCTTGTGAAGACCATGCTGTAGTTAAGAACATAACTATCATTTAAGATAAATGAGTATTGAAATACTAAACTGACTTTCTTAATCTTTTGCAGATGAAAACAAGGAAAAATCCAGGGCCATGTCATCCAAGAACTTGCAAGACAGTTTACATCCAGAGTCATAAGGAAGCACCACTTTCCATGAATACTTTGTATGTCTATTCCTGAAAAGCATATTTAATAGTTTTATTGAGAACTGCTAAAGCAGATTCTCAAACTAACTGTAGCTTGACTTAGAGAATTCAAGTTTGGGGATATAAGGGAATTTCGGACAAAATTATACTTTGGAAAAAGAAAAAAACCACCTGCTAAATTTGGTCCAAGCATCCAAAAAACAAACAAGGCTACATGGGTCCTTCATTGCTTAATGCTGCTGTTCAGTTGATCCTTAAAAAAAAAGTAGGAGTATGGCAATAAAGAAGAAGGACTGCCCATGACAGGCACAGAACTGTGACAGAATAAACAATTTCTTCAGAAAGATGCATTAACTGTGATTCTGCCATGTGAGTAACTGAACTTGCACTAATGAAGAGCCCTGACACTTGTATACTATAGCCACAAGAAATTCTTTCCTATTTAAAAAAACAGATCCATTTCTAATCAACTGCTTTTCCAATCATCATTAGATATGTGAAAAAAAAAAAATCTTTTAAAATAATTACAAAGAGTGGACTGCAGTAGCAGCTATTCAAGCAAGATTCAAGCACAAGTTTAAATGACGTTTCAAGCTGGGAATTAGCCTTCTTTGTCGAAAATTTGTACAACTTTTTCAAAAACCTAAAAAGATAAAGAAGAATTTTATGAAGCGCTCGTCAAACAGTTACTTGAAGTTAAACCAACATAAACAGTACTTGAAAATATTTTTTTAAATATATAGGGTTTTTTTAGAACATTCACAGTAATTCTTTAGCAGTGAAACTGGCATCAATTTTGGGAAGCAGACAGAAGAGCAACACTACTTCAGAAGAGCAAAAACTCATGAAAATGAAAAAGGCAAGACCCTGTCAAACACAGAAACACTGGAAATGTGTTTAGTCCAGCTCACACTCAAGCAGAACTAATCAATTTCCTCAAGTTATTCACGTTTTACTTGGTCCTTCAAGAGTCAACTCAAGACTTCCACAACCTCCCCCAGTGCTTAATTAGCAATCTAACCACATACACACACATCTCAGAAGAATGCCAAAGATATTACCCTGCCACTGTCATCCCCATGGTTTTTTGGCTTCTATACTTACTTCATCAACAGATTTAGAGGCATCCACTTTTCTGACCTTTCCCATTCTCTCATACAAATCTATGATGGGCCTAGTAGACTGCAGATATGTATGAATTCTAAAAGAAAGCACAGGGAGAAAAAAACCACATTACACAGTGAAATACAAAGAGAAGGGAACTGAAAAGTTTTGAAGACAGTACCTCTTTTCCAGGCTCTCCCGATTATCGTCACTCCTACCACTGCTCTTGCCTCTTTCAAGACAGCGGCCGATACATATCTACAAAAAAACATCAAAAGGATGACTACAACCAGGAACACAAGCTGGCATCATCCTGAGAGCAGGAACAAACAAAAATCCTGAAAATCTAAATTGGCCTGGTACACAAAATACAGCCCAGATCTGGTGGATGCAAGCAGAACTCACAAGGGAAGTTAGGTTCTTCCAGAGAAGAAGGATGATGGCTCACACTTCAGTTTATTAAAATGGGATTGGAGTCAGAGGAAGTAAAAGCAGCATCAAGCTCTGTGGTTTGACTGGATCTCCAACCTGAGACACTTAAAAAAGAAAATTACCTGATTTTCAAGGATGTGTTCAGGCTTTCTGAAAAGCAGCATGTCAAATGGGACTATTAATAAATGCCTGCACTAAAGGAAAGTCACTCTACGTTCTCTCAAGAGTTTTGTAAGGCAAACTGACAATACTAAGTTATTGTCAGTTAAAATGTTCTTACTTGATATTTCTATAATGAAGACTTCAAAATCTAAGTCAAAAATTAAGAACTAACCATAGCTAGAAGTGTCCCAATAAACTTTTTTAAACCTTTAGTTGAATAAGCAAAGCTGACTCATGTACACTCCATGAATACATTTATCCTACTCATGCAAGAGGACAATGGTTAAAAATCCTTTTTTCCTACACAGTACAATCATGGTAAAGGATTATTTAGGCATTGTCTATTTTTGGATCTAGTAAAAAAATCAGAATTCCAAAATTAACGCCCCACCAAGTGAAAAAATTACTCTAGTGTATCCAAGGTTTTAACAGAAAAATAATAATCCCTCACATGCTCTTTAGGATTACAAAATAATTGCAAAGAAGTAAAAAGAAAAAGGAACAAAATCTCAGGAAGTTGGGGAAAGGGGTAAAAGGAAAAAAGTCAGCTTAAGGTGCTGGGATATTCATATCAGTTTTTATGCTCAAGGGCACTGACATATTAAAAAGACAGCACATCATGGCACTTGTTAAATGAATGTAATGCATCACTGTCAAAATGCCCTTGTAATCTAATGACTTGCTGAATAAAATGTTGATTACTGACTATCCTATAGCACAGCTCGTAACTATGAAAATAAAGATTGCTGCTGCACTTTAATATTAAAGTAGACATTGTATCAAGTTCATTTTGGACCAAACAACAAATTACTAAGAGTAAACAGAGTAATATTTTCTGAAAAGTAACCAAATAATTTTGAAAAATGTATTTAAAGTTTTGATAAATTTTCTTTAAGAATGCAATTGCCTGGAGTACTTCCTCAATATAATTTATTCACATATGATTATACCAAGTGTCATTAGCTGTCCATTCAATAAACATGCAGCTTTTCATCTGCTAAAACAAGTTGCCAAAAAATCCTTCAAACTCACAGGCCAAGTTTTCCTTCTACTCTTACATTAGTCCATTCTCCCTGACAGAGTTTAATTGCTCTTCTTGAATGATTCTCGCAATATTGCAAGAAAGGAAGTTACAGAATTACACACTTCATTACCTCATTGTCACAATCAAAAAAGAGAACAAAGGAAACATCCGCCTTTCCATCCATAGTCTTATTCCAGCCTTGAAGATTATCTTCATTTCTGGGAAATCCATCAATCAAAAACTTGTTCTTCTGGGAATTGGCAGCCATTGTTTGATCCATAGCCTGATAAAAGATAATTCAGTTCACAATCTCCTGCACATACACTGATTTATCTACTTATTAATTTACCCCCAAAATGTTGACATGGTAAATTGAGAAGCATTTATTTTAGTATTATTACAGATTTACAAAATGTGCTTTTGTTTCACTTTCAATGCATGCTGGTTAATTCACTGATGCACCAACACGGCTATTGTTCAAACTGAATTCATTATTTCACAAAGCTCAAAATCTCACAACACAATCCCAGCTTTAAATCTGATTTTCTACAAGATACGGGGAAGTGTCTTTACACAATAAGACATCAAAACATCCCTGATCTAGAGTTAATTCTAAGGGAAAAGCTCCAGATAAATTTAGCGCCATGAACAGCAGCCTTTTTTTGACTTAAGAGATACTCCCATTGTTTTCATAGACATCCAATAAGGATACAGGCTGGAGCTTTTCCTTTCACAAGAACATCAGTAGGTGCTCTCCTCCTTCACCTGACTATCTATTTTGTGATTAAACTTACGAATCTTAGTGCCTTTAAGGCCTCTAACCTCCAATCAAATATAACTGAGTGGACCAAGAGGTCCAAAAGCTAGTGCAGCGAAATAAGAAATACAGTGTCACTGATTTTCCTAGAGCTACTAAAAAAATTAGGGAAAATAAAAATAATCCATTTTCACAGATGCCCAGGTAGGAGAGGCCATCAGCTTTCCAGCAGTCAGAAAGAAACACAAGTGATTGCTGAGAGAAGCACCTCGGTGTCTGCCCATTCATACCGCTCACACTGGAGGAAAGGCAGTTCTGTCAGAACGAAGCCACTGCTTTGTTGCTTAGTCTGCAAGAGTGACCCTGCAAGGAAACAGCCCTTTCCTCACCCTCTTCAGCAAGCTGATTGTTATTTCAACCGGCACGATTTCCCCCTCCTTAATGTAGTTCTCAATGAGTTCTCCATACTGGGAGCCCGGCCTCTTCCGCTCATCCCGGAGGAGGTCACCGGCAGAAAGGTGCGTGTAGCCGTACTTCTGCAACAGCAAAACAAACACAGGCTCCCTTCAGGCAGAGCACTTGTGCAAACCTAGCAGCAGCCAACAGTGGCAGCCCTATTTATCCTTGCATTGCAACAGAAAAACCCAGGGAATTGCATCTTGCTAGCGATGGATCTGTTCCATCTTTAGTGTGAATCTGACAACACAGCACACTGTGCACAGAGCATGCACAGTAACAATCACAGAGTCATGAAAGATGGAAAAGATCTCCAAGATCATTGAGCCCAGCCTTTGGCCAAACACCATTGCAACAACAAAACCAAAGCTTTAAGTGCCACGTGCAGTTGTTTCTTGAATGCTTCCACAAATGGTGACTCCACCACCTCCCTGGGCAGCCTGTTCCAGTGTCTGACAACCATTTCAGTGATGAAATTCTTCCAGATGTCCAACCTGAACCTCCCCTGGTGCAGCTGCAGGCCATTTCCTCTTGTCCTGCTCCTGGTTGCCTGGGAGAAGAGGCTGACTCTTATCTTAGTAAAACTCCTTTCAGGGAGTTGTGAATGACAAGGTTTCCCCCAAGCCTCCTTTTCTTCAGGCTAAACACCCCCAGCTCCCTCAGCTGCTGCTCACAGGACTCACTCTCCAGACCCTTTCCCAGCTCCATTACCCTTCTCTGGACACACTCTAGTATCTCAATGTCTTTTTGAAGTGAGGAGACCAGAACTGGACATCCTTGGGTAAAATGCTCAACAGGGCTTTGGTCAGGTATTTGTGTACAGTTTTCAAAGGCAATTTTGTTACGTTTGGAAACAAGACACGACAAGAATTTTGTTCAATTACCTAATTAAAGAAAACACATAAGATGATTGCAGGTCCTTTGGAGCTGGAGGCATATCCCAAGCACAGGATAAGTCAGAAATCCCTATGTCCATGTGGTTCTGGCACCAACTTCCTCTCCTACCTTGGTGAAATCACCCATAACACAGCAGAGCTGCACAGTCCTCCTGCCCCTGCTACCTCCTTCCCTGGGATGACCATGACAAACTCGGAGAGCAGCCCTTGGGGAAAACCAGTGACTTCTCCTAAGGATGACGTGGCAGATGAAGGTAAATAGCTGCACTGGTGCCACCCTCGTCACACCACGTAGAGTAAACAGAGAGCAGAGAGATCAGGTTCAGATCTATCAATCTGATAGCAGTGTGCAGGAAAACAACACACACCATTGCTCTTTCACCTCAAACTACAGCTAAAATAGTCACTAATAAAAAATACAGATGGAAAGTATTTATTACACTTGAATTTCTCAGGCATTTATCATTTTAAATAGATACCTAGTGCAAGCATACACATACATTCCTACCTAAGAGAAATGCATTTTTACAGAGGAAATTTCACAGCACAAAAGAATCATCTTCTCAGTTCATTTAACACCACAAGAAAACTAACAAAGTGCACTATGCTCCTCGACCAAATATAGTCCATAAAAACAGGCAATACAGACATCTCCTCGGTGATTGCCTGAGCTAGCTATCCAAAACAGACCACACGTATACATTCTCATCTGAAAGTTTTTACACAAAACAAAAGCAGCATAAAACTTCAGGGTTATCAGTTTGGCTGCAGCAACATCCAAAGCAAATTTCAAACAAGGTGTCTGAGAGGCATAGTAATGTGACTACACACTTGGTGAGGCTGTGAACTCAGGATTTAAAAACTTGGCTAGCAAACTAAGTACAACAGAAATACTACACAACCCACTAAGTGACTTTAAAACATTTCAGTTGCTTTCCAATTTCACCCACAAAAGCATGGAAAGTTAGTTCTGCCATAGTCATAATTTACGAAGGGATATAATTACCTAAATCTCCAAAACTGTACACAGTTGGCAAAAAACAGAAGCAAGATTTTGCTGTAAGTAACTGTGAAGGAAAAGCGCCACAGACATCCTCTGTAAGTTCACTGTACTCTTGCTTTAATGTACATTGCATTTGGATATGCCTAACTAATTGCAAATCTAAATATTTATAACTTACAGAAACCATAAACCAGAATAAATTGTTCCTAATAAGCAAGAAACATTACTCTGCTGAATGCTAAATTAACACGTAGTTCTTCTTGCTAAAGTTATAGAATGATGATTTTTTTAACATCAGGTTTCTACAAAGGAGAAAACAGGAGGAAAATATAATCCCTTAGGTTTTAGAGGATTACCAAACCATTTAATTTTCTTTGGCATTTCCCTTTTCATGCATGAAAACAAAATTGAGTCAAGACAATTTTTGGAATTCTCCGTCTTTTGCAACAGCAAACTAAAGTAGTTTTTAACGGCTGAACTGGAAAGTAAAAGACAGAAGTGTTTTAAAGTGCTGTTATACAAATAGACTTGTTTGAGATAATAATAAATTATATTCAAGACTAACCCTCAGCATGGCTTAACCAGGCAATAAGAAAAATAAACCTCTCCTTCAGGGGCAAAACATCTATTTGTTAACTGTACTGAGGCAAGAGCCAAAGAAAACACATCAGTTTAAACAATGCAAACAATGGGGGAGAACGGCTTGGCTGCTGCTCCGCACACAGAAGGCTTCAGAGATGTGGTGCTCATGCTACCCTTGCCAGTTTTAATCAAGGCATTCAGGGCACAAAGCTTTCTTTCATTTTAGGTGAGAGAAACCCTCAGCAAGCGTCCTGAACTGGAGCAAATCATCACAGCGCCAAGGGCTCGCAGAAGAGGCTGCGATGTAACTGCACAAAACACGGGTCAAAACACTCTCATGTCCTGACGAGGTCTGCCTTGTGCCAGCAGGACTTTCCAGCAGTGCCAAGCACATCTTGATGCAATCCCCAGAATGGGACTCATTGCCCCTCCTGCCTAATCCTTCCCCTCTGCAATGAAAAAGGGAGCAAGATTGTGGTTGCCAGACAATGAAAAGCAGTTTTCTCGGTTCCTGCTAGACACATAATGTCAGACTGAAAGGACAACTTGAAAAAAATTAGGTAAAAAAAAAAATTTCCAAATACTTGGATGCCAAGCACCTAAAATCTGGTGAGTTTCTGATATTACAGAGAAGAAAAAAGAAAATATAGAATTAACTATTCTAAAATGTTTTTCAGAGATTATGTTTTCTGCTATGCTGTCCGGCTGGTGTGATCTAGAAGAAGAAAAAAAGATTAAATTGCTAAGTTATACTATTACACAAGTTCTCATTATTACACAAGTAGTGCAAGCCCTTCATGCTGCAATGATTTGCTCCAATTCAGGACGCTTGCTGAGGGTTTCTCTCACCTAAAATAAAAGAAAATTTTGTGCCCTGAACACCTTGATTAAAACTGGCAAGAGTAGTGTGAGCACCACATCTACTTATTACACAAGTTCTCGTTATCTTTAAAACCTTTTTTTTGAATTATGGGTCTCCAAATATAACTTAAAAAATCAATTGTGAATGAAAAAGTGCTGTCTTCAGCACCACTCTAGACATCCTCCTCTTTTGCTTTAAAAAAATTAAAACATAAAAATCATTAAAAAAAAAAATCCCAGTGAGATGTAAAGGCAAGCTCACGTTTCCATCAATCCCAGCATAGCAGCAGTGGACAGAGCAGATCAGAACACCACTTGCTGCTTGTCTCTCTCTGCCTGGTCAGTCAGTCCCCACGCAGCAGGACGAACTGGGACACACAAGCTGTGTGCTCCACATCTCCAAATTCCACCCCGAGACTGCAGCCTCCCCGTGATGCCCTTCCCTCCCCTGTCCTCCAGCCCTTCCAGCTTCCTTCTGTCAGCCGGGATTTGCAACTTTCACTCTGCAGACAGAACACGCTTTGTTTTCAGTAAATACAATAAACAGATGAAGAGAACTGGAAATCCATGAGTCACATCTGTGACACGCTGGAACCAGGCGGAGTCTGCCCCAGCAATCTCGGGCAGTCAGGAAGGATGGGAGGTGTCAGGAGGGATCCGTGGTGTCAGGAGGGATCCGTGGTGTCAGGAGGGATCCGTGGCGTGCGGCAGCTGCCGCTGGGACTCCTTCCACAGCCCCTTCCAAGGGGCACAGGGTTTGTTTCTGATTCAACCCTGTGTGGTCCTGCAACACATCTCCGCACTAAATACACAGCTTGAGACTTCCTTAAGGGAGCAGCAGCCAAAAAGCAAGAGAAATACAAATTACTGCTTTGACCTTGACTCCTATCTTGGCTTATCATTGTTAGTTTGAGAATGAAAGTCACAGGGCTTAAGATTTAAACAAATAAAATACAAACTTTTATTGCCCCAGTTCTGACCTGTCATATCTTGGGCAACCTTAATAAACAACCAAAATTTGCGACATACACCATTCAAGAACAAGTTAAAATAAAAATAGAACTGTGTAAAGCCTGCAGCCTTCGGGGTTTTTCTAACCTAGAAAGCTTTTGTCTGTCCTATTAGCACATGGAATTAAATCTTTGGGGTACAAACTATAATGCAGTAGTAGACTTCCTGTCTGCTTATTCCAATTTAAAAAACTGAAGAAATTTTCTTAGTTTGAAATATGTTCTCGTCTCTGGGAAAGAAAAACAAACAAAAACCCCATATTAACAAACCAAAACACACAATGGAGATCCCAATGACCGTGCCCCCAAGGGAGAGGGGGGCAAACAGAGCACCCCAGTGCTTCAGGAGCAATGACTCTATGCAAGACACCCATTATGTTCAAGAAAGTCCAACATTTAATGCCCAGTGCTCTGAAAAATTGAAACGTTCAGGAATAAATCTTCAGGGGGTAGATTTAAACACTCACCATGTTTTAAAAAAAAAGCTCCAAAGTTCAGAAATATAAATTTATATTCTAAAAACCAACCATGAGAACTTAAGGCTAAGTAGAATACTAATGCTTGACACTCATTAAAGAGATTTCAGAAGTTGAGTTTAAAGCAAACAATTTAAACCCTGTTTTTATTTCAAGGAAGTTAACGCTGTATCTCAGCAGACTTCTAGAAGACAATTAACACATGGCAGCAAAACCTAAATCCTCTGCTACTTTCAGAGGAGCATTTCTGATACAATGAATTCTTCTCTGCATTGTTTCTTTCACCCTAGGAAATCTCCTTATCATATATCCCAAAGCAACTTAACAGCTTTTTCCATTTGGATATTAACTTATGCTCTTACAGAAACAAGAAGGCTCAGCATCCCACCTTGTGGAATTAATTTTAGATTTAACCACAAACATACAGGATAGGGCTGTGGTGGAGGTGAATTATATTTCAGGTACACTGAGAGCAATGTCTTGCATATCCCAAATCTCTACAGATCACCTTGCCAAAACAGACAAAAAAGTACATCTCAAATCTTGCTTGGAATAAAGACAAGTGATTTAGTTATTATTCTTCCCACCAACCAAAGAGCTTTGCATCTCAGGCAGAGGTTATAAGGATTTAAAATTTAAGCACAAGAAAGCATATTTTGTGCAGATTTGCTGAATGCATTTTTTTTCCTTGACTTTACTGTAATGATTCTACAAGCAAAGTTCAGAAGTCAGCAATAAAGCACATTTCATTATCTCAGTCACAGAAGATACACTGTGGAAAGCATGAAGGTTATTGCAAGAACCTGCATTCAAATGACATCATTCAACTATAGCTCAAATATTCTGCCTCTCACGACAGCTACGCCACAGTCCCAGATGATGGCAAGCTCCACCTAACAAAGCTGTGGAAGGTTTCAGGAGTTAATCTGCAGAGCTGCAAGAGAGAGGATAAGAACTTAAGAGGGAATTCTGCTTCATCCCTCTCCAAACAGGAGGAACTGCTCCAGACCAGCAGCAGTTCTGCTGCATTTGCATTTCCCTGACAATTCTGTGTGGCTGTGGAACACACAGGAGTTGAGTCTTCCCTCTGTATCGGAGAAAACCAGCCTGGTTCAGCTGTCTCATCCAACCCTATCTGTAGAGATAAAGAATTCTAATCACTCACCCACTGTTCCCTTTCTTACGTTGTGTCAATACCCACTTCCACTTGTTATTAGGTCTTCTTCCCTCAAATAATTTCTCAATTTGTGTCCAAATTTGGCAGGAATACATGCCTTCTCCACATTCAGGGACTCCAGCACACACATATTGAGCAGTTATGATTTAGGCTAGTACTTAACAAACACATATTTCACCTACAACATGGGATACCCATCTCCCTTTTTTGGGAGTGTAAAGCACAGTCAGCAAAAACATTACAACACTTCTTTGAGAAATCCTTCCCAGGTAATAAGTACAGAATATCCCCTTTACTCTACAAAACACAGACACCCTCGGTTTTTAATAAAAATGGTTTGATGCTAAAATCATACAAGATCTCACCTCAGCCAAATGAGACTTCTTCCACATGTGATGTGCTCTGTCCCAAATCTCCAGTATGAATAGCAACCAAGACATATTTATAGCTCATACTGACTTTTTGTTCAGCACAACCTTCAGCTCTACAGCAAGATACTGGGTCAGATTCATTCCAAATGTAAACTAATATTATTCAGTCCATTTACAACAAGGATGAATGAGGTTTATTATTACTCAGCTAGAGCCCCCTTTTCTCTGTGGCAAACTGCCAGCAGGGTTTAAAATACAAATAAAAATACACTTCCAAGCTAAAGGCAGCATTGACTGCACACAGGCTGCTCACTCGCCTGCAGCAGGGCTCTCTGGGGGCTGCCAGGGGCCAGGTTGAGGATTTGTGCTTACAAAAGCTGCTGCTCTCCAGTACCTCTGCTGTGTTTCACCCACACTTCTCTGTTCATGTGCCCTTTTTCTAAAGTTTTCCAGCACACTTGCATCAGTCCAACTGTTCTTTAAGCTATCTCAGACCCTTTGTGCCTCCCAGTTTAGCAAGTGACTCTCGTGGAGGTGTCTGAGCCAGCAGGAAGGTTGTCCTTTGCATTCAACAGGTCTGAGTGCTTTCTACTGTCAGCCCACTGACTTCAATAAATTTCTTTCCATGTGGTGAACAGGATTAGCAGAATTAAAGCAAATTTGCATTTATTCCAATTTGGATTTCTCTTTCCAAGCTTAAAGAAGAAAATAAATACAGCACCAGCAAGGTTTTTCTTCTTTCCTTTCTAGCTGGAAATACAATTTGAGTAGCAATGGCTCATTTGAACTCCTCCTAATAAAGTGGTCTTTATCCAATTATATCAGCCTATCCAGCCATAGGCATTTATCCTCCTAAACACAGGCCAGCAGCCACACAAGGTACTTCAGCCCTGAGGCTACACTAATGGTTTAGTGAAAGCCATTAATGACAGCCTACAAGGTTCCCCTATAGTTAGAGCTCATTTGTTTGCTACGTGCCAGGGGCTGAATTTGACCTTACCAAAAAAGGCTTTATGAGCACTATGAACCTCCCATCCCACAATTTAATTTAATGAATATGCTGGTTTGAATGTAAGTCCGTAATTTGAGGTTTAAATCCTTCAGAACTAAAGTCATAACGGCATTTTTTAGTCTGGACCAAATTCACTTAACTTAGTTACACAACACGGAGGTCTGGGATGTAACAGCAGCGTGGATAAACTGTAACAGCACTCCCAGGGCACCACCAGAACAGAAGACACACACAACATGTCTGTTCCAGGAGTTTTGGGGTTCTTTCCCACCAATAGTTTCAGGAACAGGGGCATCACCACAGTTCTTAGCCATTTCTTTCAGTGAGGGTATGGATAAGCTTTGATCCTATAAGGCTTTTAATAAGAAAAGTACATACAACTGCTCAGTAAAAAAAAAGGGAAAAAAAAGATAAAAGAGCTGTTTCAAATCCAACATACACACACGTTTGGAAGCATTCAACCCTAACTACTTCCGTAATTATCCACCTGGATACACTGTAATTACCCCTGCGGTTTTTGGTGTTTAAAAGGACAGTACTACACGTATCATCCACTGTTCTTTCTTAGATATTTGTTGTCTCAAAAGGCTGGAAAAAATGTATTTGGAAAGCTGAAAATTTGATAATATAACTGAAAATTTAGTCTTAGGCTCTTTAAAAAGAAGGAACAAGATGAACCACGTATGGGATCAGGATATCCTTTGACCTTTATCGTATTGTGTCACGGAAAAAAAAAAATTTGTTCTATTATTAACATATTACTTCCACAACTTACTGAGATGGCCCTGGGTCAAAAAGCCAACACCCTGCAATGTCTGCGGTACCAGCGGTAACATTTATGGGACAAGCCTCGGAAGACATGGACCTTGATCCATTTGAAGTGCACGCACTCCCAATCGCTGTAAGACACCTCAGCTCCTCTCCCAGGCCACAAGCCCAGCTGCCTCAGCCTCGGGGTGGCAGCCCCGCAGCCACCGACGTGGCCATGCAGACGTGTCCGGAGCCACCCACTCGGGATGGGCTGCACGACCGGCCTGGCAAGGCCGCACCGCCCGGGAACTTCTCCAGGGCCGCTGTCCTGCCCCTCCGCCAAGGCACAGCGGGCAATCGGTGCTCCCGGCCGAAACTGGGGCAGCCTCCAGACCCCAAGTGCGTGTCCCCAAAGTGGATGCAAAACCCCCAGTGGTGTCCCCAGAGTGGATGCCAGAGCAGGCGGACCCACCACGGGGGTGTGATCCCGCGGGGCTGAGGGAAAAGGCAGGAGAAGGGAAAAGGCAGGAGAAGGGAAAAGGCTAAGCGGCCTGACAGGGCCTGGAAGCGAAACGGAGGGGCTGCCCCACCGCTTCACGCGCTAAAGGGGAGATGTGGGTCAGTTATTTTTATTTATCGCCTCGAAGGGGCGAGGAATGGATGGAGGCTCGAAAAGAGAGCAGACCGAAAGGCAGACGAGTGAGGGTCCCGCCACCGAGCAGAGCGGGACACGACCCCCAAGCGACCACCCCAAAGAGGGTCATGGACCCCACAGAGAGATCCTACAACTCCCAGGGCCCCCCGCGGCCGGGGCACCGCGGGTCGGCAGGCCGCGCAGTCCCGCACCCCCTCCACCTCACCTCCACGATGCGAGCGCACTGCGTCCCCTTGCCCGCCCCGGGCCCGCCGAGGACGAAGACGACGACGGGCTTCATGAGGAGAAGGAGGCGGCGGCGTTGCAGCAGCAGGACAGCGGCGGCGGGGCGGCGGCCGTGGAGCGGCCGAGGAGCGGGCGGGGAGCAGCGGGGCCGAGGCCGGGGCTGTGACCGGGGCTGTGACTGTGGCACCGCCGCCGCCGCGCTGTCCCCGCCGAAGGAAAGTGCTTCCGGGT
>VWZW01008123.1:1420006-1441148 GCA_013397115.1 Edolisoma coerulescens | reverse complement strand
GGCCGGCCGGGGCCGCAGAAGGCGCCGGGGCGGGCGGGACGCGGCGGGAGCGGTGGCGGCGCAGGGGTTTGAGCCCGCGGGGTCACCGGCACTGCCGCTCCTCTCTCACGGCCGCTGCCCGGCCGAGCCGGGGGCTGCAGCGGGCGGGCCCCGCGCCAGGGAGAGGGAGAAGAGGAGAGGGCAGAGCTGCGGCCCTGCCCGGACCCCGTTCGGCCCGGTACGGATCTGAGGTACCCGCTCGGCGCCGGGAGGGCCCGCATCGCCCCCAGCCCTGCCGGGCACACCGCACCCGGTGCCCCTCTGCGAGTGCGGCTTTGCGTATAAAGAGCTAGAGAGACGGGGAGGTGGGCTTCTGCTTCGTGCTTGTCAAGTGGAAACAGTGGGGCTTTAAAAAATTCCCCTTTTTAGAAACTTAGGTTTGAGGTTTATTTGGGCATTTGGCTTTTAATGGGAATTAATTGACTGCCGCTGGAAACAAGAGAGGTGGCTGAGTTCCTTGGAGGACTGCCTTAAAAATAAAAGTTATTTCCTGGCAACTTGAAATGCAGAGGAAGCACCTTTGCTTGGCAAAGTTTCATGCTTGAGATAACTACAAAGAGATGTCTTGCTTATTTGTTAAAATATATTGAGATATTTGCCAAATGACATGGGCCGTCAACTGTTTTGTATGTTGCTTTGCTTAGGCACCTCAAAAAAATCTAATCCTGCTCGTGTAAATAAGTTAATGTGATTACATAGTAATTTCTTTAAGGCTCTTTGAAGTCTGACTGCAAGTTTTGCACTACATTATTTGAATTAAGCCAAGGCTTTATTTCCGAAGTCTTCAAAGTTTAAGTGGTTTGAATGCTCACTTGAAATGCAAAGACTAAAAGAGGGCTTTGGGAAGCTGATCTAGTGTTAAATTTGCTAAATCATTTTTTGTGTGCCATGGAAGTTTCTAATTAGTGATAACTCCTTTTTTTCTCCTCTAAACTATACCTAGAGCAGCTTTTCCTTAAGCTTTATCTGCAACCTTGTATTTTGGCCTATGCATCTTCCAAGGTTCCACAAAGAAACTGTCAGGTGGACAATAAAAGTTTTGTGTTGACTTCGTAACTCTGACAACTTCGTAGGACTAAGTTTCTGCTTTGTTGCCTGGACTTGAAACAAAAAAAGGACCAACAGTTTATGTGTCCTGTTTCTTGGTTTTCTTACTGTTTCATGCCTTTGTTCCTTCTTTTAAACGTTTTAAGATAACTATGTGCCTTAATCCATTTTTTTATCTCTTTCATCTTCCCAGATTTATTCCCAAAAGGATGGTCCCTTTCAGCTTCCCTCTGTCCAAGTGTGCACTTTGGGACCCAGTCCCCATGGGCGACATCATTGGTGCGCATGTCACCTATTACAGGTATCAATAACCTTTTGGGGGAAGCTAAAGGTTAAAATACATCATGGATTGTGTGATGCAAAGCCTCATTTTATCCTTTGAGTCTGTTGTATGACAAGGCCCGAAGGAAAAGGAAGCAGTGTGTTTGTTATAAGCGTATAGGGATTTTCATTGGAAAGATCTGAATTTCCTTTCCTTTGTGTAACAGAGTCCGCTGGCTTGAAGGTGCATCAGTCTAACATAATTTAACATTTCTTTCAGTTTTCTTCCCATATGGATAAGTAATACTTCTTAAAAACAAGCATTAAAAAGATTTTGTGACTTAAACTTGCTTTATTGTCTCTTTTTAGAAACCCCAAGCTATCTCTGGTGGAGAAAACCTTGCGGCTCGCCTATCGCCATGCTAAGCAGAATGAAAAGAAATCCTTTTCCTGTTTTTTGCTTGGGACCCTGGCAGTAGATGAAGGTAATTCTAAACATGGGGTCAACAGGCAATAATGGTTGGTTGGTGAAGCTGTCATTAAGGAGCCTGAGTTGTTGCTCTTGGACTCTAACTTCATTTATTTATTTTGAAGATGGGGAAGGCATAACGCTCACAATAGACCGCTTTGATCCTGGCCGAGAAGTTGCTGGTGGATCGGGCAAAATTCCAACTGCATCCCTTCCTGGAGACTTTTTGATTCCATGTACAGTTAATGCCTGGGGACCTTGTTCAGATAATATTATAGTGCACAGTGTTGAAGATATCAGCTTGGCTTTCAAGGTAGGTAGCTCTTAGCAGCTTTTGGGTCTCTTAAACGATGAACTGTCTGCTAGGCAGGAGGCTGGACTGTGCACAGGGCTTGATTTCCAGCACAGCAGGGTTATGGCTGAAGCAATGTAGTTAATTGTGTGAGATGAGCTACTTGAGTGTCATTGAAAAGTGCACTGGAAACTGTTGAAATCAGTTAGTCTTCACAGGTGTTTAAGGCTCACACAGTCTTTAATCTTGGACTAAAATCTTGCTGACTGACCAAAGTTTTTCAGCTGCTCTAACCACCAAAACCAGCAAAACAAAAGTGATTGCAGCAGAGTTACTTTAAGAAGAGAAAACAGCTTTTTTTTTCCTTTTTTTCCTCAAAACTGTCATTCATGAGCTGCAGTATTTGGGCAGTTGTTGCTGAAGTGTTGCTAGGCAAGTGATCTGCCCAAAACATGTAAAGCCCTGTGTAGGTTAGCAGCCATGGCTGAAATGTGTGCCTGTTGCTTCTGTGCTCTGCTGTAGACAGGTAATCTACTAAACATACTTTACATTCTTGTAGACTTTTCCCTGTAGTTGTAGCGTGTACTGTTTTATAATACAGTTTAAGCTTGCTTCACATCTGAACTTTCTCGTGATGATACGTCCAGATGTTAAATTACAAATTTCTTGAATGCAAATAAGAAAACTTTGACTAAGATCAGCTTGAGCCTTTTAGTTGTCTGCATGTAATATAAAATTATATGTTAATTTTGTATTAATAATGAATTAAAATATAAAATTATTATATTAATTTTTACATAATTGAAGTAACCCCAGGTTTTCTAATACATGATAAAGCAATGCTAAGGTGTGCATAGCTAATTTTCAAATGTATTCTGCATTATTCATTATCTTCAGTAGTCAGTGAGCTTTGGAGACCTGGGTTAATTAATGGCTTTTTGTCTAGTACCTATTGCAATAGTAGCTGTGATGAATGATTTGAGTTCCTACTGTAATACATCTTGAATCATGGTAATCATATGAAAATAATTTAGTGTATTTAGCTCTTTTTTTTTTTTCCTTACTTCTAGGGTCTGCAGCAGAGTCTGTGCAGTAAAGAATCTCTGGATCTTTCTAAACTGCTCACTGTTAGAGCTCACATTGTTTTCACAGAAAACCTGGATAATCTGCATTTTCATTTTCGCTGGGCTTCTCTTACTGTGGCGAATATTTTGGAATACACCCCTGTGAAGTCTGTCCCAATTATTCCAACAGCCCTAGCAAGGAATTTGAACAGTCCTATGAATATTGCACAAGTTCAAGGAACTTACAAATGTGGGTGAGTAAAGGGTGGTGCTAAAGCTGTCAAAGTTGCCTGTCAGTTTTGTTGCCTTTCCTAAAGGAGGTGGGTAGGAGAGAGCTCAACTGTACTTTGATTTTTAGTAAAATAACTGCCATAAAAATAACATGTTTTCTGGCCTTGGAAATATATTAAAAGTTATGAACAAGAAACAGGAAATGGGGTGGAGCAAAAGCATTAACTGGTTCAGTAGGAGTTCTTGCTTCTGGCTTCAGTAAAAGGATCTTCCTACTGGGGCAGGGAAACACACCTCTAGTTAACATAATAAACATAAAGAGCTTCCAGCTTTGTAAACAACATCAATGCTTGCCCTACAATGAAAATCAGATGAATGCAAACCAAAGCTTTTTTTTTTGTTGTTAATTGTGCTTCTGAGATGGTATTGGGGAGTCATAATTTTGACTGGTAACTCATTTAGTAGGATGAACTAAGGACAGATCAGGGAAGTAATTTGAAGCAACTGAATGTCATTTTATTTGGAGAGGGACTTTACAAATGCCTCTCTAAAGGTTACTCTTCAAATTTAACATGACTTGTACTTCTGGATTGGTTATGAATACTAATTCTAGTATTCACTAAAATACTACAAATAGTACTAAATGATTTTTGTCCTTGATAACTCTTTGATACACAGGGAATTGATGAAAAGCTGGGGAGTTGCTGTAAGTGTGTGGAGTAAGAGTAGTTTTGATTTTTAATTTTTTTCCTCAAACTTCTTTTCTTACAGTATTTTCTAAACTTGTACTTATCTCTTCAGGATTTTTTTTTTTCCTGAAAAACTGCCTTCCAAAATACTAAAAAAACCCAACTTCTGCTTTCTTTCAGCTACCTTACTATGGACCAAACACGGAAATTGCTTTTGCTGCTTGAGTCTGATCCCAAGGCTTATGCTCTGCCATTAGTTGGAGTGTAAGTGTTTGTCCAGATTAATTCACACATTGATTTGAGATGTATCTGAGGGATTACATAGCAGAAACTTGGTAACAGAACTGTCTCTAATTAGATTTTTTTTTTTTTCCTTGTTTCTAGCTGGCTGAGTGGAGTTACTCATATCTGTAGTCCTCAAGTCTGGGCCTCTTGCTTGCGATATTTGTTCAGTTCTTCAATTCAAGAAAGGCAAGTCACTTTTATAGGTAAAACATGGAAGCTATTGGCTGCCTAAAAATGTATTCCACAGAAATGCATGACAACATGGGCTCTGCTCAAAGATATTTGAGGAAATTCTGTGATTTATAGGTTGTGTAGAGGTAAGGCTGTCTGGTTTAAATGTTCTTTTTGGTTTTGGCTTCTGCACAAAAATTTTCTTTGACCAAAGTGTTGGAAAGCTGAGCTGATATCTCAAAGTTAGAAGAGGGTAAACATTAATATCATTAAGGTCACTGCATTTTAGTTTAAATAAGAAGCCACAAGCAGGAAACAGTAATTTAAACAGTGGTGGGGTTTTGGTTTTGAACTTTTCTTAGGGGTATTTTCTTTGAGATAAGTTTTCTTCCTGGTTGTGGCTGACCAACATATTGAAGCATATTGATTTGCAGCCTATGCTGTCCTGTTATGACTTCCTGTTAAAAGTTCAGTTTTTATAAGTGTGTTTGCATTCCTGGGGTATTTTTTCATTGTGATGTTAGTGGATAATCATTCCTCATTGCCTACATCTTTTTACTTGTAACATTTGCCAAGTTCTATTTGTATGGAAGCTGTGAGAGAGTTCAGGTGTTGATAGATTAAAACTGCACCTCAGGTAAATGAGACTCTAAAATATGCTGTATGCATAAGCACTTCTGATTGACCACACTTGTTTTTAAATTATGAAACACAACCACGTTTGATGAACAGATGTGTCTGCAATTACAAAATAGACTTCTTTCCCTTAACAACTTAAATATGTCCAAACACAGATAAGAGACCAATTAGATTATTAGATAGGCAAGTTAGATGCTTGACTCTCATTAACTTTCACTGATTCCATCATGGAAGTGGATTAGGGAGATTTGATGAACCATGCAAACAGCATTAACCTCTGCAGGCTAACTGCCTAATCTGTGCATCATACATTTTTAACTCTTTAGGCTGTAAGTATAATTTTGAAGTTGTATGAATGTGTTTTTCAAGCATCCTGTTTCTACTGCTTTTTCTGTCACATGTATTATTTAATGAAAAAGCAAACAAATAAAAACCCCACAAACAAGCATGTTACAAGTGCTATAAAAAGAAAAACTGTTCTGAAAGTAGTTCTACCTTTTCCTGGAAACACACATTATTGTCATTATCCTTGAACTTGAGTAAGTGCTGATTGTTGTTACTCACTATTCTCAACTTGCAGAAAAAGAGCTTCAATATAATTTTCCTTAAAAAAAAATCTGTTTGCTAATGAATGTTTTTTGAATGTTCAGGGGTAACCGAGTCACTAAGTGTCTTTATAATGCATCTTCAATTAAAAGCTAAAAAGAAAATAAAACACAATATCATTCTTACAGATGTTTTCTTCTGTGTTATGCTTGAAGTCTTCCAGGAACTCATTTAAAGTACGAAGTGATCATAAGGGTTTGAAATACAAAGGAGATGAATTATTCCCATTTCTCTACTTTTCTTTGATTCTTGCATGTGGCTACAGTCATAAACCCATCTGCAATATCTATAGCTCAGCACCACTCAAAATGCTGTGATCCACCAGTTTGCTAAACTGTGCGATAATTTGCTCGCTGTATGGAAAATCTAAGGGCCTTCTTCGTGTTTAAGTTATTTAAAGATGTGATTTTCTTCTGTTTTAGGGTTTTTTCAGAATCTGGGAGTCTTCTTGTTGTGCTTTATTCATTGACACACAAGGAACCAGAGTTTTATGAGTGTGTTCCATGCAGTGGGCAGACTGAGCTGGGGTTTCAGATCCTAACTTGCCATGAAACAGTTCATCTCTTCAAAGTAAGTGTCTTGCTTTCCTACTGCATCGTGGTGCTTCAAAATTTGTCTAAAGTCATGGTGATGTGATCCAAATGGATCTGCAGTGTTTGAAAATGATGTAGCTCTATAAAGCAGCTTTTTTCCAGTGATTATTGGAAATTCAGTTTGTCCCTCAAACTGAGAAATTACTTCCAAAGTCAGCACTGCTCACTTTTCTAATAGCATTAAGGATCTGTCTTTTAAATGTACTGTGCTGTGTTGTACTTGGTGAGTGTTCCTTCCTGCTAGTGACCTTCTGGCCTTCTGAGCAGAGACTCAGACTTCCCTATAGCATTTGTTACTCTGGTGTGCTGTGTGCACCTTGGCCACATCTGACAGCTGCTCTGGGACATGCTTGCTGGAGAGCAAAGCTGAATGCAGAAAGGAGTTCAGTGGTTACTAATTTCATCACAGTTTTATCAATTGCAAATTTTATCTTTGTGCAAAGTAACTCTTTGAAAGAATTTGATACCATGTCTGGGAGATGGCTAGTAAGGTTTGAGGAAGTTCTAGGAAATCTCAGTTCCTTATGTGTTTTCCTAGGCTTGTGCAGAACCTGAACTTGAGTTGTTAATTTACTCAATAAATGCTGCTATGCTCTGTCACAGAAGCAGTGAGTGTAATGTGTGTCCGGTGCTGTCTACACAGTTCTCTTCCCAATTCAATTTCCTTGTTTTCAGGGCTGCCTTCTACCTTTAGCCTAGGGACAGCTTAGCTTTCTGAAGATGACAGATCTCTCCACAGAAGCTCACTCCTGTTGTTTCCAGGAGTTGCCCAGCTGTGGTGTGTGAAACAGTACAGGATCGTTTGCTGTTTCCTGTAGTGGTGACAGCCTGTGGAGGAGTATCTGAGCAGTTACAGTGAGGAAGCATCTGCTCATGGCTATAATTAGCCCAACTACTTTACAGAGTAACAGGGGAGCAGTGATGAACAGGAAGGGAAGTTGCCTGCTTCCTTGTAGTGGTGAAAAATTTGAAAGTAGGGGGCAAGCAGCAAACAATCATATAAATGTCCTTAAAGCTGTTTCTTCGGGAGTAGTGCCTCAGTGGTTGAAAGTTTGAAGGTTTCGTGCTTCACAAATATGATACACTTCATTCCAGAATGTTGAACCATCAGACAAGAGCCCTATCCAGTTTGAGTTGAGTGCAGAAAACCAAAATGCAGAAACTGAGTTCTTCAGCAGAATTTGCAAGAGACTTCCAATCAAAAGGTAAATCTTTCAGATGCTATTTATATGCAAAAATGAAATATTTATTGGATGAGGTTTTTGATTTGTTCTGTGCTGTGTGTCAGTTTAGCTGTGCATACATTTTCTTGCATTAAAATCTGTGTATGTGCTTTTGTTTATTCCTAGAGTTAATATTTTTCAAGTAAGATGGTCAAGCTGACTGTATTCCAGGAAAAACTGCTTGGTACTGGTGGTTGTAATTTATGTAGTAGATGTTTCTAAAAAGGCTTCCTCACTGATGAGTCTTAGTTCACTGTGTTAAGCTTCAAGCGAGATCTGTTCTTTGAAGCAAATCTCTAATTGAAATCTACCTAAGGTGGTAAAAATTCCTTTTTTCCTTCCCACTTTTCAGAGCTCTGAGACCTGGATAGGTTGAAACTTAGTGGTTTCTAAGAAACCTGGCTTATCCATCAAATTTGTATCTATGACTACAAGGTGGCCTTTATTTTCCTTCAAACAATGTTACAATCTTCACTGTAGCACCTCCTGTCTTTTTAGTATAAATCAGTGCTTTGCTGTTAGAATGTCACTTAAAAGGTGTGTTTGTGTGAGGCTGTGGGGAGGGAGGGTTTCTATCTCCTTGCCCAAAAGCAGCATTTGTATTTTCGTTGTTTGATCTTAGAACTGTTTACTGGGTGAACTTCCCAGCTAACCAGGGAGAAGATGGATAGCAACTGCTTCTTGCAAAAATGATGCACTGTAGATGACATTGAAAAACATGAAGTTTCATGTCACTGCTGCCAAGTCTGACAAGCAAACATTTTTCCTTTGATTTATTTTGGTTTTAGTCCTCCCCAAGGCTCTTCACCCAGCAAGTTGTCAGCAAGCGATCATGACTCTGGTGTGGAAGATGAGGATTTATCCCCCAGACCAATTCCAAGTCCTCACCCAGTGAGTCAACAGGTAACTAAATAAGTAGTTGTTCTGGGTGTCTCAGATGTGACACTTAGAGCAGCAAAACGCATTGTAAGGGAACTGGAGAGTGTAAAGCTTCTGTCTCAAAGTGCTAGCAGGGGAAAACAGAATTGAAGAAAAGAACCAAGAGTCTCAACTCCTTCTCTAGTTAACCTGCCATTTTACCAGGGTTCTAGACACTTTAATTCCTGTACATGTTACAATTTGGGAACAGAGAGAGCAGTTTCTACTTTAGGAATCTCACTGTTGTTGAATGGAAGAGCTGGAGTGTCTGAGACAGAGACAGCAAGCTCTTGTGGTTTTTTATTTCATTTACCCAGAAGATCTGCTGCTCTGTCCTTTTTTTTACTGAAGTGTATACAAATACAATAAATACTAGCCCTTGTACAGCACAGGTCTAGAAGGATGTGATAGTTGTGTATAAAATGAGTTCTGTTGCAGCTGTCTCCCAGGTTTAAGAATAGTAAGAGGTAACTTTTAGTCTATTTCTAGAAGGGGAATAGCCATATTTTGAAATGTGCTCCCCAATGACATGGAGCATTCATTTGGCAGACATGGCTGTTGTGCTGTATGAAAGCAGTTTTGTCCTTTAAGAATGATCCTCGAGATCTTGCTGCTTTTTCTGTACCTGGATTCTCCAATCTTTTAGGAAATGTGTTTAACGTGTAGTTGGTTTGGAGCTGATAATCATCATGTATTGATTTTAAATGAAAATGTTTTCTTTGAGGAAATTCAGCGTTCAAAGAGCAGACAATGTTTTTAAATTATCATACACGTGTGTAATTGTCCCTTCAGGTTACCAGAGTTTTTCCTTCAGTGCCAGAGCTGTCACTTATTTTGGATGGGAGTTTCACAGAATCAGGACAACTGTCTGAGCCTGTGGGGCCTTCACATGCTAGAAGTGTACCTACAGTGCCAAATCAGCCTATTAAAAAGAAGTGGTGCATGAGACCTACATGTCACCCCAGCCAGCACTCTGAAGACAGGCAGAACTTTCCTGCTAATATGGGAGATCCCTCTTTGAGACGATTACCAAATCCTATAAACCAGAAAATTCCAGCTTCAGTGCCTTGTAGAGGAAATCAAGCTCTATTACAGCAGCAGGTGCAGTGTAAGAAGGCTTGCCCTCAACCAAGAAAAAGTTCAGGATCATCCTCTCCTTCAACCCCTTGTAGTGGGCCTTCCCCAGACACATCTGTGCACCACCCCAGAAAGCCATTGGAAAAACTTGTCTTAAATACTGAAAGTGTCACACCACAGGGAGAGCCTCCAGTTAGGAGAACATCAGTATCTGGTTCCAAGCAGCTTCCTGCTGTTACACAGCCAGTCCTCCACAACTCTGCTTTGTCACCACAGAGCTGCAGACAACCACCAGACCTGCAGGTGCCACTTCAAGTGCCACCTTGTTGTCCTGCATGCAGCTGTCAGTGTCCTGCTTCTCTCCAGTATAATCCCACAAACTCATGGCAAGGAATTGGTAAAATGAGCCCCAAACATGGAGTGGAAATCCAATCGGAGATGGCTCAGCAAAATCCTTGTGCAATTTTCCATCAAAGTATCGTTTGCCCAAATGTTTGCTGCAACCCAGGATATGCCACGAGCAGCCCTATAAACGTGAGATATCCTGGGAAAGCAGGGAGCTGTTCTCTTGACAATGGCTTATCACCTGGAATAAGGATGCCTTCAAGTGCGAGCCCCTCGAGTCCACAGTGCTGTGCAGCCCACTCCCTGTGCCTGCACACGCCTGCTCCTGCAGCAGGATCAGATAATGGAATGATGGGATTATCTCCAGATGCATACAGGCTTCTTACCGAGCAAGACAGACAACTCAAATTACTTCAAGCTCAGGTTTGTGGAAATGTCAGCTTTCTCCTCTGCCCTCTTAGTGATTATGCTTTGATAGTTCCCCTGCCAAAGGAATTAAATTAACTGTTGTCTATCCATGTTGGAACAAGGGAGCCTGTCATACCAGCTGCAGTCTGGGCATGGAGAGGGGACTCAATTAACTACCAATTGGTATCCCTTAAATAAAAATTACTTGATTCACATCTAATTAAATTTTGCATGTAGTTTTATGGTATTTCTGTAACTTGAAGGTTTCTTTTTAGTTGATTTTGTAATGCAAACTGATACACTTTCTGTATAAATGCTTTTCTATACACATGCTTGTCTGTGTAAAAAAAAAAAAAAAAAAATTACTGCCTAGGCTATAGGCTCTGGAATTATTGTAAGCATACAGACCAAGCACAGAATGTTCTCATAGGTTGCTTTTCCCACCTTCAAGCCTGCAGCTCCCTGAGCTGTTGTCTTGAAAACTTCAGTTGTCTGCATCAGTTCCTGATTCATCAGGTCTTTGTTGCTGTGCTAGAAAACTGAACTTTGGGGGTCTTGCTGAGTTCTGTTGCCTCACCAGGTTAAGTTTCTTAAAAATACCAGCCCCTGCATCAACCTGCTGGCCCTGTGTTTTGCAGGGTGTGATTTGGGGCTGAAGAGCCAGAGTTTAAATTTTGCTGCTGATGATGAACAGTACAAACAGGAAAGTTTGTAGTACTCAGACTAGAAAATTACAGCTGGAATATGTTTTTGGTATGGTTCCTATATGTAAAATCAAGCTCCCAAAGCATGGGTTGTGCGTGAGGGAAGCCCCTCCTTACTGCAGCCTTCACTGTTACTGTATTTCTCCCTGGAGCTGCAAACTAATCGGTGAACAGGGTGGATGAAAATCCTAGAGAGAAGATTGCCTGGCAACCTTAATTTTATCATTTAATTGCTTAGCTTTGTAATTAATACAAAGTTGGTGTAGGGACAGTTGGCATATAAATGCTTGGCTGCTAAGTCGGTTAATAGGCTTTGTATGCGAATGGAAGGGGAGGAATACTTCCAGCAAGTGTGGTGCAAATAGGCTTTACCCAAGTTGTCTTGGTGCTGCCTCTGCCAGTGTGCTTGAAGATCTTCTTTGCTACCTCTGCCAACATCAAAATTGGTGTTTTGATTTGTGCTGTGTGCACTGCTGAGAACTGGAAGGTGTTCAGACTGCTGTGGCAGCACAGCCTGCATTTGCATCCGGATCTTAGCAGAACCCAGTTAATTCACTTTTGCCTGTTATAGCTTATATTTTATTGTGCAAATCGTAACTTTGTGATGACTGTTACAGATCCAACGCTTGCTGGAAGCCCAGGCTCGCCAGGCGGGTTCCTCGGAGCCGGGAGCCGCCAGCCAGGCCCTGCAGGCGGAGAAGCCAGGGGACCTTGTTTCCATGGAAACACAGACCTCGCCGCCATCGCACCAGAGGAAAAGTGTGAGCGTTGCCGTGAGCACAGGTAACGCTTCATTCTTTTAAAACAGACTGCCACCACTTCTTCTGGACCTTTCTGTGGTTTGTTTGGGCATGGAGGAAATGTTTTGCAGAAATTCTGAAGCTGTGCAAACGTGCACCTAGATCCAAAAAACACCTAAGTTGTTGAGGTGTTATTTGCAAGTTTAGGCTGGAGTTACTTTTGTCTTTGATTGCCATCACTGAAAGAATTATTTTTCCAATAGCTTTAGAAAGGTGTTCTTTTTAAAATCGTGTCTTTATTGAAACGTAACTCCACATCTTTTTTGATTTAATACACTGTTTTGAAAAGTAATAGCTTCTGTGCCAAATAGTGTTCCAATAAATATATTATTGATGTTGTTTGTAAATCATGCATGAAGAGGAGATTGTATTTGCTTTAATTTAGGCAAGTTATGCAGCTGTATCTGTACAGCTGCATATTAGCATATTGGTTCCTGTTAAATCCATGGAAATGTTGTGGTTATTCTGGAGGAAACTTTGAAACAGGCTCAAGGTCAATGGATTAAAATGATTTAATACAACCATTTCTTTTCATCAAGTAGGCTTTGGAAGAAACTAGGACTTGAATGATGTTTTGATAACTTTTAGCTGATTTAAACTGTAAATCACTTTTCAAATGGTAAAGGAAACATGAACGGGAGAAAATTATTCCTCTAGCTGTACAAAGCCAAAGGGTCTCAGAAGAAAATAATGGCTTTTCCTAAATAATTACATCTCTAATTTTGTCCTAGGTGCTAGTTTATTTTGGAATACAGCCTCAGAAGAACAAGGCAACTCCATACCACGAGGGAAAAAAGAAGATGGAGAGATTTCTAAGGAGGACATAAGCATTTCAATTAATGCTGAACAAGATGCAAGTAATACAAGTATTGCTTCTTCCTTAAGGGTGGTTGACATGCCCAGCTTTGTGGAGAGTATTCACCTTGTGGAAGAAGGATCTAATCAGAACATTCCCCAGTAAGTAGGCAGAAACACCCTGTGCTCACATAATGTGCTGAGCTGCCTTACATAAGTTATTACTTCTGTAATATTTTTTTCTTCAGGAGTTATAAATAGTCTGACTTCAGTTGTTGTGTTCTCTCCCTTCGTGATTTTTTAATTATGTTTTGAATTGTACAGCTCACCAAAACACAGTTGCCCTTAGAGTCTGCATTTATCAGTCATGCAGGTTTAGCTCCCCTACCTATCAGCAGCAGCTGATGGCAAAAGCCTTTGACTTGCAAAAGCATTGCACTGTGCTGGCAGCATTCCTTTTCTTACCTTAAATCCTGACTGGAAAAGGAGATGCTGCTATAGTCAGTTGTTTTCCTGCAATGGCTTTTCCTTGTCAGCATTCAGAACTCTTCCTGTTCTGAGGGGCTTGGGATGAGGAGTTTATGATTATGTGGCTCTTCCCTGAATTTCTCTTTATTTTATGCCTAATTACTTTGTGTGTGGCGCATGCAGGTACTGACTTCACGGCTGTTAATTTAATTATTTTAAGCTCAAATTCTTTATAGTGCAGTGACTAATCTCAGACTAATTTGGGAAGTGATTTTAAAAATATTTTTAATTATCTATATGCTATTTCTACGTAGGAATAGCTTGACAATTTAGCACTTTAGTGAAATATTATTGTCTAAGTATAAAAAGCCAAAGGAAGGGGAATACCTTTCCAGTTAAATTAGGTTTCTAAAATATTCATATTGGGAAAGATGATGGTAATCAAGCTATGACAACTGTTCATAGTCCTTGATTAAAGTACTATCTGCAAACATATACTGCTACCACAAATATTATGGATTCAGATCAGTTTTATGAACATTGCATTTTAGAACAATACCATCTTAAGGTTCTCTTCAACTTGGATTCATTAACCTGTAAAATAGCTGTAAAGTGTCTTACAGTAAGAAAGTAGAGCATCATCCAGATTTCTTTCGAGGAGGAGGAGGGGAACATTTTTGGAATGATGAATAATTGCTAGTGTAACAGTAACTGATAACCTACATTGACTATCTGGTATGTCACGTGGTTTAAATCTTATCGCTTTCAACACAGGCAATTGATCAGTTGAGTTCTGAAATTCCCTTATCTTACACTTGTCTCCTCAGGAGGAACAGGAAGGGGGAGGAGGGTCACTTAAGGATCTTCTTGGGATGATAGTAGTATTGATATGTCTGGCCTCCAAAGCCTTATGCCATGCACACTCCAGCTGAGGGGGGTGCAGAGCATTGTGTTATAACTCATTCAGAGTATTTACCCTTTTTACCCTCTATGGCTCCTCTTACACATCTCTTATTGGAAAATATTTCAGCTAGGTGTTTGTTCTGTTTGTGATACTCAGTGTGCATGTGTGTACTTGTAACTGGCTTTGAGAAGTTTTTAAACTGCCACAGGAATCCCATGATAAGTTATGTACCTTGGTAAAAGCAAGTTTTTGAGTAATGTGTCAGAGCATATGACAGATATTTGTTCCTAAAGGCTTGTAACTTTCCTTTCATCTGGTTTAAGGTTAAGTCATAGAGTGTCGCTGAGTTTTGAGGAGTCCAGAGATGCCATTGCCACTTTCAAATCATCTTTTGAAAAGCTAGTTGGGCTGTTGTAGTTGCACACTTGGAGGTGTATTTCCTCAGTCTTCAAATGACTTTTGAAAGAAAGTGACTGCAGAAAGGAGTAAAACCTCAAGCAGAAAGCAAGCTAAAAACCATTAGGATCTGTTTGCAGTACTTGATTGTTCTCCTCCTCTGATGTTCATGAAAAAATAAAGTAATAAAATAATAGTGATAGTGATGCTTTTTCTGTTTCAAGGAAGTATGTAGCTATCATGGTGTTTTCTTCCAGAACTGGAAATGTTTCCCAAGCACTTGTTCGTGGTTCATCCTTGGAAGAAAGTGTCAGTGTGTCTTTACAGAAAGAGCCATCGGAGGGAGCCAGGAGCCAGGTGGTGGTAACAAGTGAGCAGAGCTCTGAGCCACCCGCCTTGCTGCTGCCTCGGCAGCCCTCAGAGGAGCAGAAGCTTTACCAGGACTTACTGGTAATTCATGCTCATTTTATATTCTGCACTGAATGCAACAGTCAGAACAGCACCCTGCTGAAGTTGTGATGTGGTATTGGCATGAATGAAAACTGCGTGTGGTTTTCAGATTCACATTGTGCTCTACAGAAGGCTCTAAGTTTGTGGTTCTTCAATTTTTTTTTAAATGTTGAAGTGGTTATTTTGTACTTCTCTTTCATGCATATGTGGAGTACTGTCTATTATCTAATAAATAATAATTCTTTAATTCAAAGTCATCAGCTGATAATTCCCAAATTAGTGGCCTTTAAAATAACACAGCATTTTACCTTCAAGTCCTTTAAAGGGCAGATATTTTAATCTTGAAGAGTATCAGTATGTGATGTGTTTAAATTCAGAACAGACTCTTATAGAGAGCTTGAAGTGTAAGATGTTCCAGTGTTTGACTACACTGCTGTGAGTTTAAGTGATTGCATCTGAACTGAATCTGAATTTTCATTCTTTGTCAGAATAAGATATTAATCCATCAAGTTGTATTTGAAGTTGCCTAATAAATCAGGATTTTGCTATTTGACAACTCCTGCATGTCATGATGTTTTTGCTGTGTGGTCTCTTCCCTGTAGGGCCAAGTAAACCATCTCTTGAAGTCCTCAGAAGAGCAAGATCAGTTGCCTTTAAAATCAGGATTTGTTGATGATGATGGTCCTAAATATCAGGATATTGATGATACAGCAGAAGTGGCTTCAGAGACTGACACAGGAGGGATGGACAAAGAGAGTGTCATTAGTGCCACACTCAAACAGCTGAGGAGTCTTGGTGTGACAGTGGACTCACCTGCCAATGTGAAGGAAAATACACACAAAGTGGAGAATGCCAGGTAAAATACTGGTGGTTTTGAATAGTAATTCAGTAGGTCCAACTGAAAATGAAGATTTGGCTCAATGAGTCAAGAGAAGACTCTGTTCACTGCTGCTGGGATTTGGGTGCAACTTGATCTACATTTTGTGCAAAATTGAAATGCTGACTCATGCTATGGGCATTTCAGATGGGTTTAAGAGCTCTGCTAGCAAAACTCAGGTTATTTAAATATATAACACAAGTTGCTCTAGCTGTTAGAGCATCTGGTGATTGTTAAAGCATTGTGCATGCAGTAGCATGCAGTTCCCTAGAATAACAAGGAAGCTTTGGGCAGTTCTTTGGTCTGTGTCAAAGTATTCCAGAGAAACTCTGGACTTGGGAGACTGAATGTTAAGTAGCTGTGTACTTTGTCATTGCTTCTTAACCTTTGTCTTGCACTTTACCAGAATATGTGAAATTGTTATTGTGGCTTTGGTATCTAATCAAAACTGGTTTTGTCCTAATTGCTTGTTACTGTGAGGGCTGTGCCTTGAGCAGAGAAAGTGCTGGGGAGGGAAACAGCCTTGTTGAAACAGAGGAAGGAACAGAGAAGTAACTTCTGAAGGAGGGTTTTTAGGCACAGGAATTTACTTGTGTAGCTGTGTAGGCATAGGCTGACTGCCTGGTACAGCTTCACTTTCATCCTTATTGTCTTCTTTATCCTAGGATGTAGCTGTTTTGTAAACAAAAAATCTAACCACCTCCTAATTTATCTTCTCTTCAGCCATGTGTCAAAAGCTGTTTCCAGTCATACAGTTTCAAATCTCTTTTCTCTCCTTTTTACTTGTATTTTATTGGGTGTTTTTCTGGAATTTCTGGGCTACCTTCCTGGCTGGACAGTCTGTCAGTGTTCTTTTAATGTCAATAACATGCTAATACGTGAACCCATAAGGCAGAACTGGGACTCT
The DNA here is from genome assembly GCA_013397115.1 of Edolisoma coerulescens. Classification (NCBI taxonomy): domain Eukaryota; kingdom Metazoa; phylum Chordata; class Aves; order Passeriformes; family Campephagidae; genus Edolisoma; species Edolisoma coerulescens. Next base: position 1,424,490 of record VWZW01008123.1, on the reverse strand, counting down.
TGGGGTTTTTTTCTTCAAACTTGGGGAGTGGGGTGGAGTTCTTCCTTCTGCCACTTTCGAGACTGATAAACAATTCTGAGAAAAGGTCTACAGCTCAGTAGAGAAGGAAACAACAGTGCAGCTCCATAGGATAATAAGTGGTTGTTGTTCTGAGCCAGTTTATTCTCCCTGGGCAAGCCTCAGAATTTGTGCTCAGTGAAATAGGAAGCCTCTTAATTCTTAATGTGAGGAGTTTGGGTTTGTGAACTAGTATATGATGTGTGAACTAAATGCAGTGGCTTACAACTATTATTGGTGTACTAGAGTTTGTTCTTTCAGTCTTTAAACACTTGATATATATACAAGAAATTGCTGTACCAGGCAACAGAACAAATGAACATTTCCCATTTGAAGATACTTCAAAAACTAGAACCTTGTAGGCTTCGGGAAACAGATGCTATGTCAGAGTTTCTGTAAAAATCCTGGCATTACCATGCATTGGGAAAGATGTTCTTGGTCTCAGCCATTGGGCTTGTATTTCCAGCTATAAAATTTGGGTTGGATGATAGAATTCAGAGTTGTAGGATCAGACACACATAATGTCACATTCACTGGTGAGAAAAGACCAAGAGCTCAAACCTGCTTTAAAACCAAAACCAGCTCTGTATCCTGCTAGAGATGGGTGGCTCTTCAGATGAGGATGCTGTGTATTGAAAGAGAAGGGAATATTATCCATCCTCTGATGGAGTTTGGATACTGTGGGGGTGAGTAGCTGCTTTTCAGTACATGCAGATAATATGATCTCAGTCCTGATGGAGCTGTGGTGTTCAGAAGAAAGGAGAAATCAGTACACTGAGCAAAATTGTGGAATTCATGCTTTTCCTGTAACACTAAGCTAACTTTTTGATGCTTTATTTCAGTATCTTGGCGTGCATAAGTCCCGAAGCAGTGGTGCCTGGATTAAATTCCATGTCACTTGCCAATGTCAGCATGTGTCCCAACGTTGTTGATCTGAGCATGGAAGCAAACGCCATAGCACTCAAGTATCTCAGTGAAAATCAGTTATCAAGACTGTCTCTCAGTCGCTCAGGCCAAAATCCTCCTGCAGATTTCTCCTTCCAAGACATCTTGCAAACAAATATGGACAAGAGCATGGTGGGTCTGAGTTTAATTTCACCCAACAATATGTCCTTTGCAACCAAGAAGTACATGAAGCGATATGGGCTGATACAGGGCAATGACAGCAGTGAAGATGAAGAGGAACTGCAGGCTCAAGATGGCAGTTTTGGCACTGGCAAAAGCAAAAGCATGCCAGACAAAAACTGTACCCCTGTGTTGGACAGCTTCAGCCACCAGACTGAATTATCCAAAAGAATGGATGGAAGACTTCCCATTCACCTAAAAACTCACAGCAGAGAGTTGACTACTAATGCTTCTCCAGCAGAATTAAACAGCCCAGTGTTAAGAAATATTACAAATGAAATTTTTCCTCCCAGAACAGATCAAGCAGATGAAAACTCACTTCAGTTCCTAAAGGATTTAAAATCAAAAACCAGATTGTTACCTGGGAGGGTTGAATTCACTGAACAACCTGTCAGGAAAGATGAAGGAGATACTCAGGCCTTCTGTGGAAATCTACGTACTCCAACTCTTGAAATGTTAAACCAGTCCAACAGCATAAATTCTATTGGTACCATTCTCGATGTGAAACAACTGAGGCAATTACCAAAGCTGTTCTGAACGTCCCCTGCGATGGCTGCAACCACTGCTTCAAATCAGAGGGACCTCTCTGTAAAAGACTACAGGAAACCACGGATTGAGCTGTCTTTGAAGAGGTCCCTCTGTTGTAGCAATGTAAAACTTGCAGAACTGAGTTTTCAGCCCAGCTCAGGGACAGCCACCTCAAAGTGCCTGGCTGAGGCAGTGCTGATGAGCATTGACATGTGTGCAATTTTGTTTACAGTTAGGTGTGGTTTTAAAGCATATTGAAGGTGAATCAACCTGAGCCCAAGATGTACTTTTAATACAATTTTAACAGTGGTGATTACTTAAGTGTTCTTCTGTTGACTTTTTAAAAAACAGACTTTTCCATGTTTGTGCCAACTGTGAGCCACTGATAATGTGTGTGGCAGAGCAGGGGTAACAGAGCTAAAGCACTAATTTCTAGAAGCTTGCTGAAATGGTTGGATTACTGTGTGGGGGTTGTGTCTGTGGGGAAGGGAAGTATAACTTTGGCTTTACATTGCATAAAATTATTTTGAATTCAGCCAAAATGGCACGTGTAACTCTGTATCATGAAATCTTTGAAGGAAAGGGGGGAAAGCTGGCACTTTTAAAACTTTTGTGATTTTTTTTTTCACCTCTGTGTTTTCTATTTATTTAAAATTACATTCTGCTCATAAAGGTCAAAGGTTCCATTAAAAAAATTAATCTTCAGTTGTCTAATGCTGCCTTTATTTAAGACACATGTGGTTTCCCGGTGCTTGTTAGAATGGTTAACCTGAAGTTCACTGGTTCACCTGCTACTGAACTCCTCAAGAATCTGATACTGGGTGGTGGGGTATGCAGAAATAATAGATGTACTTTGTTCTGAATTAACACATTAAATATTCTGTCACCGAGCACTACAGACTATTAATGTAGCAGCTCTTTCCCACAACCTTGTGATAATAATATTGCACAAGGTGAAGAATTTGGCTGGAAGTGGTGATTCATTCCCATTCCCACCAGGAATGGTGGGAGGACAGTGGAATGATGGTGGAGCTGTGTGTTTTCTCACTGGCCTTTTAGTGCATCAGCGTTCTCCAACAGGCGTTGGAACAAACTTTGTTTTAGTGATGGCATTGTCTCAACAGCAGTTCAGCCCGTGGTGCTGACCGTGCCTTTCCTGTTCTGAGTGTTAAACTAGAGATTAAAACACCCCCCAATGAAATCCTGGGCCTTTCCCAGTCACATCCTAAGGACTGCAGTGTTAGTTCATGGTATGTTTGAGTGGGCACTAATTGCTAATTAATTTATTACAGAATTGGGCTGAGATAAGCCAGTACAGAGAGAGGAAGGCAGCAGCTCCCTTTAAGCCATGTCAGAATTTCTCCTCTCACGCAGCCTCTTCCATCAACAAGGATATTTGCTTCCTTTCAGGAAAGGTGCTACTTTGCTGTGCTGAAAAATAAAACCTTTCTCAGTCCCTGAATCTCCCCTGGATCAGGCATAAGCTTATTATCTGCCAGCATATTTTCTGCTGAATCAGTCAAAAAATAGTTAATGTTTTTGAACATTCCAGTGAGATGAATGAGGCAATTCATACCTCTGAGCTATTGTTGCAGGGTTTTGTTCTTTGTTTCCTATTGTAAAATGTCTGGAAACACAGGAAGATGACAGTTGTATTGGTTAATATTTTAAAGACTTTCTTCAAATGCTCAAGGGCTAGAAACAATTTGAAAACAAAAGCCAAACTACTTGCTCACAGCTCAGGACAAGGGTGTGGTGTTATAGTAAGTTACACAAATCATATAATCCTGGATAGCAACCTCCAAGCAAGCAAAATGTTAATTTACTGGACCAAAACAACAAAAAACACCCTTCCTTTAAGCAGCATTTTCCTTTCATAATATGGTGTTGAATAATTTCAAGATGTCTGGATTTTTTTTTTCACCTGAAGCATCTACTGCAATTTGAGGTAAAAAACACATGGAAAGCCAGGTTTGGCTTTGTTAACTGAGCACTGGGGCCCAAGCTCTAGAGCTGACTCATCAGGCAATGACATGGCTAATGGGGCAACATTAAGGCTTTATTGATTTGGGTTTTGTTTGGTTTCTTTTTCTTCTATTGTTTCTAGCTATTTTTTATTGCAATTAAGGGAAGGTATTTATAGTGCTAGCTGAAAAGGTGCTGGGCCTGCTCGGAGCATAACTGACCACTTTACTCTGGATCATTTTGGTGCTCCCCACCCTGGCTGAAGGGTTTGATTCCTCTTCACTGAAGAGGTAAAAATGCGGGCCGGCGGTGGGTTGAGCACGGCCCCGGCTCCCAGCGCAGCGGGCGCAGGCACGGCTGGGAACGGCCCCGCAGCGGCCCTGGGTGCTCAGAAGATGCTCGGCTTCCTAATCTCCCCCGCCCAGCCCCGGCTGTTCTATCTTTAACGCTTCCTGTTGGTGAGAGGAGCCGGCTCGAAAATGGTCGTGTTTCCTGGCGGGAGGCACGGCGGGCTCTCCGGCGCGTCGTGACCGTCCCTGCCCCGCCGCCCCACACGCGCTGCCGGCATCGTGCGGGCTCCTGCCGGCCGGGACACGGCCCCGGCCCCGGCCGTGCCGCGGGGGGAGCGGCCGGGGCTTGTGGAAACCTCTCCCACGGCCGCGTCCAGAGCGGGAGGCTGAGGGGAAGGAGTGAAAGGAAGAATAACAGCTCCGGCATTTCCCGCTGCGGGAGGGCGCGCAGGTGGCGGGGAGACAACAGCGACCCCCGCACCCCGGCCCCGCCGCCGCCCCCCTCACGCACGGCAGGGG
>VWZW01008123.1:1354740-1400969 GCA_013397115.1 Edolisoma coerulescens | reverse complement strand
CCCGCCGCGGCCGCCAGAGGGCGCCGCCCCCCGCCCCGAGCGGCCCCGCGGGAGCGCAGCGCCCGCACCGGGGGTTGTTAAAAACGGGGTTTCGTGTTTCCTTTCTTCGTGTTTTCTTCGTGTTTTCCAAATAAAGTGTGTTCAGGACTGTCCTTTCCCCTCTTCCTTTTTCATTTTCCTTCTCCTTTCTCCTCTCCTCTCTCCTATCCCCATTCTCCCTTCTCTCCCCTTCTCCCCTTCTCCATTCCTCCCTCTACAGATCTTCCTGGGGTTGCCGCAGACAGACAATCGCTGTGTTAAACCCGCTCTATGTGAACAGTGCGGCTATTTTCCTGCAGAATTTTGTATTCTGGTGTAAAAAAGTAGAGAGACAGCTTGGGGCAGCTGGTGTTCCTCCCAGCTCGGGCAGGCTCTGGAGGGCTCGGTGCTGTCTGCAGGACCCCTGTAGTGGGTTCTGTGCCTGTGGTCACCAGCTCCCCGTTGGCTCTGCCAGAGGAGCGCAGGCAGCCGAGTCTCCTGGGATTTCAGCAGAGGTGAGGTGGCCCTGTGAAGGCTCACACTTCCCAGCGGGAATGCCAGTGGCTGCGCCAATGCCCTGCTATTTATTGAGTTCTAATTAATGTCCTGCCCAGTCCTGGAAACAGCCTCTCCTCCTCAGTGCCAGGCAAAGGCATCTCTCAAGGGTCTTCACCTTTTGTCCTCAAAACCTGATCAGGGCTGGATCCAAGAGCAGCCTGTTCTGAGCTGCTGTGGCACAATGGCACACTTGGGTATTGTTCAGCCCTTTCCTGTCAATCCTGTCCCTCCTGCAGGAGCCCTCGATCCCTGTCCCCATCTCACAATACTCAGCTTGGCTGCAGCAGCATCCGGGGGGGGGGGGCTGGCAGCCTCCAGAGCTTCAGGAATGAGTTAAGGTTCCCAAAAAGCTCTCCTAACTTCAATATACCCTGAGAAATGCCTTTTTCAGGTCTTGGACTCACATGAAATCCCTCTGGCTTTTCCATGTCCCTCCCACTCCCTTCCCCAGGAACAGAAGCCACTGCTCTGAGGAGATGAAGATGTGATTTTCCCCATCTCCTCCGTTACCTGCCTCTGTTTGCTTGGGTGGCAGCCAGAAAAGTGACTTCATGCATTCAATCTTTTTTTCCCTGCCCTTTGTTTTTCATTTTATTTTCCTACCAGCCCGAGGCTCCCGCCTGCTGTAGAGTCGAGGGGGAAGCATCCCGGCCAAATCCTGCCCCTGTGTTATGGTAATCGCGGCGGCCACCCAGCAGATGCAGCTCGCTGAAATAAAAAGGCTGTTTAACAGGCACGGAGAAGGAGAGGGGAGCTTTTGTTTGGCACTCGCCAGGGCTGGAGTACACTTGTAAAGCAACAACTGGAGCTCGTTGAAAAGAAGAGGAGGTTATGAGATTCATTTCACTTGCTGCCGATGGCCCTGTTATTTCTTCCCCTTCATATTCCAGGTAAAAACCCTGGTCGTGAGAAGCAAGAGGAGAGAGATGCCACCTGAAAACCTGCTGCCTCTGCTGCTGACCATGGACACAGATAGGGCTGGTACATGCTGGCAGGGTTCTGGTTGATTGGAGCCCAGAGTTCAAGGATGCTCAGGCTGGTCTCCTGTACTGGAGATGCTCCTCACTCTGCCCAGGGCCCCTTCTTTTTCCCAGTAAGGCTGTGGGGCTGGAGGAAGGACATCATGTTCCTCAGATGATGCTGAGCAGGGGTGCCCTACTGCAGGCTCTTCTCTACCCTTTGGGGGCCTAGACAGTCATGCAGGGCTATCCTCCTCATGGGACACGGCCTTTCCTGATGCTCCTCTACCTTCCAGGATGCTTGGTCCTGCCTGTTGTGAGACAGCAAAATTAAGAAGACTCAAGGGCACACTTAATTTTGCTTGGACGTGTCAAAACACAGGGCTTGTCACCAGCAAAGGAAGTCCAATATTTGTCAGGGCTTGGACAGAAATAGGTTGCTGATGAGGAGGAAAGAAATTCAAGTGACTGCAGAAGCTGGGATAACATAAACCCACATCCTTGGGGGTTATAGTCTCGTTTTGAAGCGTTGCAGTTTTGGATGGGAGAATGACAGAAAGTAATGCCATGGGGTTTTTATCTTCCCCCAGGTAAGTGGGGACAAGAAAATGATTAGATGGCTTGGAATTCTGTCCCTGGTTCCCTCTACCTTCCTATCTATCCCTCTGTCTCAATGCATCCTGCACCCAGCCCTCTTTGCTCTGAAAAACAGCAGCGATCCCCTTCAGCAGCCAGGAATAAAATCAATACATTCCCTCTCCAATTCAGGTAGCTGTCCATAAATCTCCCCTGCTTCAGGCTGGTCTCCTAGGACTCCCACATCAGCTGGGAACCTATTTAATCAGCTGAGATGATCAGTGCTGTTTGTTGCCCAAAGGCCCTTTGAACTCTTTGTCTCCTCGCTGAATGACGCTCGAACCCGTGAGGGTTTAGCCAGACTGGCCCATTCTGTGTGACAAGTCTCAGGTGAATAATGCCGGGAGCTGGCAGTGCCCAGCGAGGTCCGGCTGCGAGCCCAGGGTGCTGAGAAGAGTCACAGCCCCTCTGCCAAGGCTTTATCCCCACATCTTCCCATGGCCCCTTGCTTGGCTCTCCGCAAAGCTCCATAAAACCCACACCGGCATGAAGAGCACCCAGCCTGGTGCCAGGGGAAGAGAATTATAGCTCCTTTTGGGAAGGCTTGGCAAGGGCTGGAGGGGGTGTATGAAATCACAGCCTCCCCATCCTGGGGCTGCAGGCTTGATTTTCAGCATATTTTAGTGCATTTTAGGTTTTAGCTGGTTGGGAATCAGTCCCATGCAGTAGCTTTGCTGAGGGACTTCTGGTAGAGGTTTTCCACACTGGTCCCACCCTTGGAAACACGGAACTCAGCATCACTTAGGATCTCGCCTCCAGGAAACAAATCTAGAGCTGCCCCAAAGCAGCAGGGCTCTTGGATCAGTTTTCAACCAGGGAAAGGCTGAAGTGCCACCTTCAAAAGCTGAGATTCTCTTCTAGGCTGTGTTGAAGTTGTGCTGGAGGTGGCTGTCCCTGTCTTCCCAAGAACCTCCAAGCAGCCCAGCCTGCTGAGATCCAGCCAGGTCCTCACCCCGACTCCATCCAGCTCTGGCCCAAGGGGTCAGTGTTTCCAAAGGCTTCTGCACTCCATAAATCCCAACTTAGCCGGGACCACCATCAAGACAGGCAAAGTAATCTAATCTGCCCGCACATTAGGGTGTTGGAAAACAATAATCCAAGATGGAAACACATTATCTGGCCTTGTTACTTCACAAAGTAATTTAAATTAATTTTTCCCTAGAGTGGTTAGGGAGCACCACAACTTGCCCTTGTCTATTCTCTCCGGCTAATGAAGCTTTACCAGAGACTGCTCGTGAATTCCTATTAAGACCTCATCTTAGAGGTTACAGGGCAAAGCAATTTCTGCTCCTGGGAAAAATGCCTATGAATTTGTAATTGTAAGTCCATGTTTGATAGGGATTAGCATCTGAAAGGGGTAGAGTGGTGGGTAGCAGAGAAAACATTATTTCAATTAGCTGAAGAAAAGCAACTTAACATCTGATTATAGTTTACACTTTTAATTTTCTCCCATTCTGGCATCTGAGATAATTATTTCCTGAAACTTTCCACCCTCACCAAGCCAGCCACCTTTCCCTTCTCCTCCTTTTGTCCATCGTGGTTGAGATTCACATGTAAACAGTTGGTGAGTTGGGTTTTTTCCTTTCCCTTCTTCTCTCCAGATTCACTGAATTTGGGGCTGGTGTAGAGGATGCTGTATCAAATCACACTGAAGCGGGACACGATATTTCTCTTCACGCCAAGAGGTGAAAGATGAGGAGGAGGAGGCTTTGCTCCACATCCAGGCTCGTGGCCAGGCTTGTGCCCAGCATCTTGACCCAGTGCCAGTCCCTGACTCTCCCAGGCAGAGCCCCAATGCCTAAAAATTCTCTCTGTGCTCAGAAATTACTTCCAATTCCCTCTTTTCCTCCCACCCCTTGGCCGTAGCCTTGAGCTCAGCTGTGCTCCATCTATTTTTTCGTGGCTTCTTGGTCTCCTATTTCCTAATGACGATGCAATCAGTTTTCGGGTGGGAGATTCCTCGTGAGAAGGCTTGTTGTTATTTAAGGAAGATCATGAAATCCATCCTTAATGAAAGGCCAGGAGAAAACCCTTCCACCAAGTTACGCTGAAGCCTGAGATTATCATTTTTATGGGCTTCCAATCTTTCCTGCCTCATGTCTTATCAGCAAATGCAGCTGGAGGCTTCAAAAACCCTCCCAGCTTGCTGCTGATTTTATGGGATGAAGATTAGAGATGATCGGATAGCAAATTATTCATTCCATTCGATATCCCTGGGCAGGAGGGAATATCCAGAGCAAAGTCAGCTCCTTTCTCCCTTTCTGAGCATCACACATTGGGATCCTTCCTATCTACCACTCCAGCAACGCAGCAGCGCTTTCCCCCACACTCAGAGGTGATTAGGGGTGCAATATTCCCTCTGAACAGATGGAAAAGCCAGGGGGAATCCCAGATGCAGGCTCATCCCCCAACAATAAGGCACAGCAGAGGTGGGGTTTCCTCTTGTTTCAGGGATTTTTAGTTCGATTCCTCCCAGCCCAGGGCAAGGCAGGGCAGAGCAGGTAGGGGTTTTCTCAGCCTTAATTTTCCAAGGCTGTGGGCCCTGAGGCTGATGTGAACGTGCTGTCAGAGCCCTGGCAGCTCTTGATGTCAGGGACAGAGGAGCAGGGAGCTCAGAGGGGACAATGGATAGAGGAGAGAGCCCAGGGCTGCCCTTAGGTGTAGGGAGCAGCAGCACCAGGCCCCAACACAGGCAGTGGAGGGCTTGAGTGCTGCCCAGAGATCCATCAATCAACTGGTGTAAAACATATCATCCAGAACGTCCCATGAAATACTCATGACCCACAGTGGTGCTGCCGAGCAGATCTTGAGGGCAAATGAAGGCCATACCAGGCTGAGGCCAGTGTGGGACAATGCCCTTTTGCCACACCATTGACACTGGGGTTTTCAACAGGACAGAAATAAGAAAATATATTGCAGTTTAAAGGCATTTTTAAAGAGGAGGAGGGGGATACAGAGCTGTGATAGATGGAAAGTGTGAGCTTTTTTCTGCTGCCTTTTCTCCATACTGGCACACTGAGCCAAGAAAATGCCCTTTTCACAGTGGTTGTGGCTCCTGGTTCTCTCCTGGCAGCATCCATAGCAGGCAGGATTTGAAAGACAAGTGTCAACAGGAAATGAGAAAACTCTGGCACAAGCAAGGAATATTTGGTTTGGATGGTAAATGTCATAAGAAACAAGAAATTATAAATTGGGTTTGTGGGGTTTTTTATTTTTTTGTGGGGTTTTTTTTTTGTGTGTGTTTTTTTTGTGTTTTGTAGCAGCTATTGAAATGTAGTAAATTTATAATTACTTTTCTAGGAAAAATACAATATCTTCTTTAGTGGATGTTCAGGTTTGCTCTCATATAGTTTTTTTATTTTTATGGCTCTCTCTGGGAGACAGGGAGGAAATGGAGAGGATGAAAGAGGGAAGGAAGGAGGGAAGAAGGAAGGAAGTGAAAGAGAAAGAAAAACAATTTCAATTAAAACACAGAGTCCCACAATGTTTTTCAAAGAGGAACTGGCGTCTGTCCTTTGAGATGTATCATCCAGGAATGTTGCTTTGAGCAAATATTAATTTTTCCTAAAAGTTATGTATTTTTTAGAGGAAGTAATCACCAGTTTTTGGAAGATATCAGTGTAAAGGCTAAAATTCCAATCCCTGCTTTCTGCAAGGTCTGTTGTACAGGCAACTGCTCACATGGGTCCTTGAGAGAGCATTGAGCTGGCCCTGGCTCCACTTGCCTTTGACTAAGTGCTGCCAGGGTGATTTGCCCTTCTGTGCCTCGGTTTCCCTCAGCCCTAAAATGGGCCTGTAGGGCTTTGACTCACCATGGCTGGGTGATGCTGAAGGCTTAAATGAGAGAGACAGCAAGATTTCCAGCACACTGCAGCAGAAACACAGAGCTGCTTGTCATTGCGGGTCCCAAGCCACAGCCAGGCTGACAAAAGCAAAACCCTGCTGGCAAATAATTTGTTGAAATTTCAGACTTTGCCCCAGCAGTGAGGCCTCTACAGTGACTTGCAGCTTCTCATTCCCCCCAGGCCAGACCCAAGGATATGAAACCAAGGGAGTGCCTTCCTAATAGCTGCGGGGGCTAAACATGTTTTGGAGCACAGGGGAGCTTTGAGATAAGCACTGAGTGATTCCCAGGCCTCATCAGTGAGCCACAAACGATTAAGTCATTGAATTGTCTTAAATTTCATATAAATGTGAGAACGTGCAGTTGGTAAAGTGTTATTTGCTCCTCAGGATGGACCTGACAGCAAGACCACTGTCTGGAAGGCACAGAGCCCTGCCTCCATCCCAGGGCCTGGTCTGTTGTGTCCTCTCACCCCAACACACCACAGCACGGGGGTGGATCTTTGAGATATCCCTGTCTTTGGGAAATCAGCCCAGAGTCCCTGGAGCTATGCTGGGCAGAGCCCTGGGGTGATAACACAACCCAGAGTACACGGGGAGGAGAAGGAACGTCAGGACCCAGCCCCAGGCGTGACAGGGGAGTGGACAGCAATAGCAGAATGTCTCAGACCTTGAATTTCCCAGGGGCAGCAGCAGGACCGGCTTCTCTGGGACTTCTGATCTGCTGATAAAGCCTTCTGCTCCGGACACCAGGCTGCTTTTGCTGGACTTTTGCAAAGAGACAAGCAGCAGGCAGGCAGCAGTGATGGCCAGCTCTGCACGTTTTCCCAGATAATGTGGAAGCAAGTCGTGGGGAACCCAAAGTTCACTCTCATTTCTACTTATTCACAAGCCATTCCTTTTCCTCTGCAATATGATTAGATTGTTTTACAGGGCCTAATTATGGGCCAGCCCCTGTTGTGACACTTCCTTGCTGGGTGCAGCAGGAAAGTCCCTGCCCCATAGAGTTTGCAAGCAAAAATTAGCGGGGTTGGCAGTGGGGTTATCCCACATTGCAGCTGGGGACCTGGCCATGGAAAGGAATTTGGGAAAGAGTTGGGAACTGGCCTTCGATCTTGTACAGCTCAAGTCAGATCTGGTTTGTCTTCAGGATAAATGATATTATTGTAAATACAGGGGAAGAGTTGAGATGAAGGAGGGCAGCCCTCCTCCGGTGGGTGTGTATTCCTGGGGGTGCTGCACATTCCTGAACATGGGTCCCAGGTGGATAAAGTGTTATTTGCTTCTCAGGATGGAGCACCCAGGGTCCCTGGAGGGGGAACCCCCAGACCCAGAGGCCTGGGGCTCAGATGCTGCTGAGGGCTTACAAAGATGCTGTGACACACCACAAGGAGAGTGACAATGAAACCCCTGGCTCACAATTTTATAATTTCCTTCAGGAGCAACTGGAGTTTCCCAGATGTGAAGACAAATATCTTTTATTCTTCCTGTGGGGAGGGGTTTGCCAGTCATCCAAACCTGACATGGGCTGGAAAACTGCTTAACTTGGGACCTGCAACATTCTCTGTCCTGCAGCATCTGTGCAGCTTTTGTGAAGGGCAAGCCTTGCTGTCTGCTGCAGCTCTTTGGCTGTTTCTACCTCTCCTGGTAGTGAAGAAATTTTGGAGACAGCCCAGATGACTCAATAAAATGAGGGCTGGGTTTGCTCTGTTTAATAGTGTCACCATTAAACAAGGTGTGGGAGGTGAGAGGCAGTACCCAGCGCCGAGTCTGGTTTATTAAATGGATGTTTTCAAGTAACAGATGTGTTTTGCTGGGTTGTTAGTGGCACTTGCTGAAAAGAAAAGAGCAAGGAAGTGAGTGGGGATCCCAGAGGGTGGGAAGGGATATCAGAGCTGGGACATTGCTGGACTCTCTCCTCCTGTGGGGAGGGGACTCGGGGGACACCACGCTCCCCAAGCACCACAGCTTCACTGGGGAAGAGTTTTACCCATCTGGGTGTCGTTTATTCCTCCTGAGCTGACGCAAATATTTTATGCCTGAGTTCCCTTCCACGCCCTACCTAAGGGGACTGTCAGGTTCAAGTCACCGTGCCCCAAATTCCCCTCCGGCTTCCACGGAAGAAGGCAAAGAGGCACCTCCCGCCCCTTCCCGCAGCAGGATTTGAATAACCAGGTGAGAGCATCGGCCTCCCTCGTTAAGGTGTTTGATAATTGACCAGGCGCTCATTCCTGCGGGAGGGCGCCGTGCCCAAGTGCAGCGCCCGGCTCTTCCTCCGCGCCCTGGGAGCCCCGGCGCCGCTGCACCATGCCTGCCCGCTGCCTGCTCCTCCTGGGGCTGCTCCTGCAGCTGGAACCTGCCTTCTGCCAGGAGGGTGAGTGCTGGCAGCTGCCTGACATCCCGAGGGAATAGAGGCAGGAAGGGGTGCCGAGCCCCAGGCAGGTGGGAGCTGCTGGTGGGGGACGAGGGACAAGTGTGGAAGAGCCTCTTGGGAAGGGAAAATACATCCCAGCTCCTGCCTAAGCTTTAGGTCTGGCTTCATGTCAGGATGGGTGGGTGTCCTGTGGGTTGAGAGGTTTTGCCGGAGCTGGGACATAGAGACTTTCTACCTGTTTTGCTGAAGGCTGAAACTGCCACCTGAGGTTTATCTGAGCTGCTTGCACGGAGATAAACTGCTCTGATTTACCTCTGGCAGGGCTGTGCACTGAGATGAGTAATCTGTTTTCTTAAGGCTTTTTTTTTTTCTTTCTTTTTTGTCACTCTTATCCTTGAGCAAGTGTTGTTCGGGGTCGCTCCCTGAGCTCTCAGATCCTCCTGTTAATCTGTAATTTTGATCATTGCTGAGGAGAGGAAGCAAATATTTTCCTCAGCAAATTGCCCTCCTCTTCCCAAAGACTTAACAGGGAAACTTCCTATGGCTAGGGTATTATTTTTAGGAAATTCACTGAAGGGCTTCTCTAATGCTAGAAATAATGAGGAGTAATTAAAACTCATCTGGTGCTGCTGAAGTCCCGGAAAATTCCCTCCCCCTTTCTCCTCCTCATGCCCCAGCCCTGACCGCTCTTCCTGTGTTTGTTTACCAACTTGCTGAGGATTTAACAGTCTGGGGTGTCCATTGTCAGCAGGGTTGAAAGTTTTGCTGTTGCTTGGAAAGAGTAAAAAAAAAAAGAATTCCTTTAATGATGATTCAAAGCCTGGCACAGCTTCCTTAGAGAGTAGAAAAGACAGGCCGGCCAAAGCTGTCCAAACACTCAGGGAAGAGGTGTTAAAAAGCAGGTCTATGTCTTCAAATTGGCTGTTGAGTATGGAAATGGAATTGCAACAAGTGCACAGGCTTATTTTGGCACCGGCACTTCCCTTGGTCGGGTTTGTAGCTGCAGATGTGTGGAGACACATCTGCCAGGGCTGCAGATTCCACATTGCTTAGTTTGGCTCAGGAGATCTTGTTTGTGAGGGAAAGCCCCATCATTACCATGGGGCGAAACAGAGAGGAGGTGGCAGAGCCTGAGGGACAGGCTGACCCAGGAGGGGCATCCCCAGTAAAGCATTTTTCCAGGAACACAGTCCTGTTTCCACAGGTGAGACTCATCCTTTCAGCCACCCCTCCTGGCAGGGCACCAAGGTGTGCTTGGTGGGACTCCAGCCAGGCAGTGCCCCCGAGGGCTGGGACCCAAGCAGTCACTCCTTGGATAGATCCTATCAAGCTCTTGCTTCTGCCTGATCCCCATTCCTCCTTTCTTTTGCCCGTGCAAGTTTCCCAGTGGGTGTTTCAGCCCGATGCAGAGGCATTTGCCATTCCCCTAGCACCTTTATCTCCCCTTGCAGCCAGGCCCTATGTGGTCTCTCAAAGCCAGAACCCCTTGATTTTGGTTTGGTGTTTTCCCTTTTGGCTTTGGATGCTCTGGAATCTGGTGGAAACAGCCACACAAGTGAGATTTCACTTGCAAAAACATCCAGTACCTCCTGAGCATGGTTGTTCCAAGGAGGTTTGCTACCAGTTTTCTTCCCCCTTCCTTTGCTGGAAGATCACAAGATGCAAATTTGGCAGTTCAAGTCATTGCTGACTTCATTCCCTGGTTGACCTTGAACTCCCTTCACCCCAGCAGAAACCTCACCAAGGGCTGGACCTGACCAGCCCCTCCTAGGCTTAGGCTGGAAACCCTGGGTCTGGCAGGAAAAATAAACTACAACTAATAAATAAATGTGGCCAACAGCCAAGGGCAGAGCGAGGGAGGATGCAAAGCGAGCCAAAATTCAGCCAGGAGGCAACAGGTGTGTTTGGGGCTGCACTCACAGGGGTGGTGGGCAGCAGGGCAGGAGCATCCTGGTAGTAGGGCAGGAGGGGACAAACTCCTGCTCTTCCCCGCTGTCACCACCCCGAGTGCCATCACCTCCTGCCACCAGCAGCAGCAGCCTGCTGCCACAATTGTGTTTCAGCCAAAACATGCTGATACAAGAGGGAATTTCCGTCTGAATTCCTCCTGCTTCTGTTTCTGCCCCGGGACCTCGCAGTAAACACAGCAAATGTCTCTGTGGGGGAGAGGGGGCTGAGAGATGCTGCTCAGGGCTGTTCTCACAGCCCCTTGCCCGGGAGTGGCACTACTTTCCAGACTGGCACTGCTGGTGAGTCAGCTGGCCAAGCCGATTTCAGTTCTAAGAGGAAAAAAGAGCTCTGTTTTGGGGTTTGAGGTTTTGTTGATGTTGTCTTATTATTTTTAAAATAAAAGTCTCTTGCAATAAAGACTCAAGGAGCTGGGACTGTTACTACAGGACAGTCCTCCTCCCCAAAATCAGAGGGAGGAGGGGAGAACTGTCAGCAGAAGAGCCAGTGTGAAGCTGGCTGTGGGTTAGGAGCTTGCACGTGTGGAGCACGCAGCCAACTCTTCCTACTGCTAGTAAAGATTATTTTCTGTTTATAGCAGAGGTTTTTCTCCTGTGAGACAGAGCAAGTGTTCAGTGTAAAGTTCCTGAGGGAGACTGAAGTACCAGCTGCTTATCCTAGGGCAGCTCAGCCTTGCAGGTGTCCCTGGCTGGGGCTGAGTGTCCTGAGGCTGATGCTGGAGCTGGCAGGAATCACCCTCCACCTGCCCCACCTGCCCGTGCAGAGGGACCACGTTGTGTGCAAGGGTTGGTGTTTTCATCAGCAGATGGGGGAAAGCCGGGTCTGAGTAAATAGTAATGAATCTCAGAGGGATGTGGCTGTGGGGACAAGGTGTCCCTTGGTGCTGATGTGACAGCACGTAAGGATGGGTTGGACTGTGTCTGAATGCCTCATTGTCCAAAATCCACGGGGAAGCAAGGAGCAGCCATCCCAGCAAGGACTGGGACAAGGTTTCCTCTTCTCACCGCCCTGCCCTTGCATTCTTCCCACATCCAGGAACGTGTCTCACAGCCTCCCCACCCGTGGCTGGATTCCTGCTTAGGTCTGGATAGAGAAAAATGAACTTGTGAGTCCGTTCCATCCCTGGAGAAAATGGGGATGTCCCGGCCATCTGCCAGTGCCCCATCACCACCCCAATGCTGCTTGGGCCCCCCTGCCAGCCCCCCCTGGCCTTTGTACTGAGGTTACTCCTCTGGATGCATCAGCCTTCGATTTCTGTCATAAATCATTAGCTGCTCTGGAAACTTGTTGAATGGTGCATTTTACCAAAATCCACAATTACAACTTTTTGCTGTGAGAGTGGCAACCAAATTTTACACTCTCCCTGTTATGGAGTATTTTATCAGCCAGTATTTGGAAAATATCCCAGGGACGGAGAATAAGCAGTTTGCTGAAACCCCTCTGCCTTCTTTCCTTTGGCAAACATTCTCCTTCCCTCCCTTCCTCCATGTCCCCCAGCCCTTTTTTTCCCCCCATCACAGAGTCACCAGCCCCTCAAGGTGCATGTTTATACATTTGTATGTATATGTCAGGGTATATGGGGCCCCAAAGCTGCAAGGCACAACATTCCACATGCAAACACCAGCAAAACCACTGTTATTTGCACTTGATTTCATTGCTATCACCCAGGTAAGCCTGCCTGAATTGACAGCAACATGTTCTGCTCAGCTTTGCAGGATCATGCTCTCATCTGGACCTTGCTGAAGCTGGACGGGAGGAGCTTGGCAGATAAAGCCTGAGGATGAATTTCTAACGTGTGTTCTTCTTTCCCTGCAGCCCGGGGCAGCCTCCAGCCGTGGTCACAGGGTGTCATTGCAGTGGTTGTATTCCTAGTCCTGGTGGCCATTGCTTTCGTGGTCAACAGGTTCTGGTGTAAGGATAAAGTGTAAGTGTGGGAGGTCACTTTGGATTGGGCTGAGCTGCCTTGGCACGTGTCACCTCCAGCAGCCTCTGTGCTTGTGCCAGGGCTGGGAACACCGTGCTTGCTGTGCCGGGAGGTGGGCGGGGAGAGCAAAGACTCCCTGTCCTCATCTCCCTGTCCTGGTCTCTGATCCCTGTTACTGATTGCCAGGTGTGAGCTTGCACCGTACAGATGCTGCCATGAGACAGCGCTGTGCTGGGAATGGGAAAGTCACAGCATCGCGGCTGGATTACATGGGAGCGTGTTCAGGGGGCTGGCCCAGCCTGGTTTGCTATGGCTTTGGGGGTGCAGCTCCCATGAGCCTTATATCCATGGGATAATAAGCCCAAACCAGCTTCGTTTGCAAAACAGACGGAGCCAAGTCATGAGAACACACTGGGAGGAGCTGGGAGAAGAGGGAGGTAGCCAAGCCATGGCAGTGCTCTCCACCTGGAGCCCATGGCACAGGCAGATGTGGTGTCTTTATTCATCCAAAAAAGGCTCTGTGGGATGGGTCACCTCTTGCCTGAGGCCAGCCAAGCAGAGTCACAGGCTGCAGCTCCTGCTCAGCCAAGCAAGGCCAACTGGCTAAGTTGCAGTAACCTGATAATGAATCTGAGCCCAAAGGCAACAGGGGATGAAGACCAAAAGCACCCCACACCGGTTCTGGTTCCTCTGCACTTGTGTGGTCACTTTGGGTTTTGCACCCTGAGGTGCTGGAGTCTTGTACCTGTGCACTCCTGCAGCCTCTCCCTGCTGAGGAAGTGGGGAGTTTGGGTGTACTCTGATGCTCAGCAGGTCAGCTTTAG
Source organism: Edolisoma coerulescens (assembly GCA_013397115.1). Classification (NCBI taxonomy): domain Eukaryota; kingdom Metazoa; phylum Chordata; class Aves; order Passeriformes; family Campephagidae; genus Edolisoma; species Edolisoma coerulescens. The sequence goes on along the minus strand of VWZW01008123.1, from coordinate 1,387,865 downwards.
CCCCAGATGTATTTAAAACAGGGCCCTTTGGGATGCATTCCAGGCCAATGCATAACACAAGGTGTATACATATATATTTATATGGTCTGATTTGCCACTGTAGTCTTGGTTTCCCAAAGAGGAACCTTTCAAACTGAAGGAACCCCCAGGAGTGGCAGGCAGGGATGGTGTTTCCCACAGCTGCCTGTGCCTGGCTGCCTTTTCCCAGCCTGGAGACAGAGGATGCTGAGGAGGGCTTGAGGAGGGATGGTGCCTTGTTTTAATTAATCTGGCCTTTCTTCAGAAGAGCGGGAGCGAGGCTCGGCAGCCTGGAGCCCTGCCAGCTCTGAGCTGTCACTGTGACAGCAGCTATCAGCTCGAGCCTGTTTATGCCAGGCTGTTCCTTGGAGAAGCCTCTCAAATTGCCCTTGGGCAAGTGCTGGAGGAGGCAGGGATGTGCACGCAGGGTGGACCTGCACCCACCCTCTGCAGCTAAATCCCCCTGGCACTGCTCAGGCCACAGGCTTGCTCCAGAGCTGAGCTTTTGGAGCCTGGCTGAGGTTGAACACCCCATCCCTGCCCAGTGGTTCCTTCTGCAAGCGAGCCAGACTCGCTTTGGAGAGAGAGCAGCTTGGCTGTGCTCACATGGACGTGCACAAGGACAGCCCTCCTGCGCCAGGGCTGCAGCACCGCGGAGCCTTGACTGCTCCCGTGTCCGTCAGGATCCACAGGGGACTATTTTGCAACAGATTACACAGAAGTAGACTGGAAAAACCAGTCAGCAGGAGAAAACAATCCCACGTATTGACAACGAGTCGTGCTGACTGCCAGCACGGTGCTGGGAGTCACAGCTACAGAGACAGGGGCTGGCACTTGGCACAGCCTCTGCAAACCTGCAGTGAGGGTGTTTCTCCTTGTCCTTGTCCTGCTGGGAAGTGGGCTGAGCTGGGTGTCCGAGGGCAGAGTCACATCCAGGTCCCTTATTGTCTCTGTAGTGTCATCACCACTAAGAGGCTGCTCCCCTGCACGGCTCCTTTGTTGCTCTGTCTCAGCTCCTCTCTTCTCTCCCTCCAGGGAAAATGTAGAGAACGTGGTGAGTGTGGAGGACAAGCCAGATGCTGTCACATCCAATGGCCATGAAGGGAGATACGTATCAGCTGCAGCTGACTTCAGGTGAAGGACCTGCTCAGACCTCTTCCCCATGTCTCCCAGGCTCTGTTCTGGCCCTCTTAGGGACAGCTCAGACATCCAGAGCTGTGGTCTTGCCCACTCAGGGTCCTACACGTCCCATGTATCTATTTGTGGGGCTTTTAACCTTTCTGGGAGCTAAGCAGAAGGCAGGGAGGGAGTATCCCTTTCTCCCTCATCTCTCCCCATCCCTGCAGCTGAGCCCCACAGTCCATCCACCACCTCTCAGCCTGCTACACCACATTTTTCTTATGCTACATCACACCTTTCCAACAGAGGAAACCACCAAAAGTGACCACAGGTCACCACATAGATGGTGGCAGTCAATACAGCCCTCACTAAAAATTAGAGCAATTCCCACCCCACACTTGGCTTCCCTCCTGTCAGGGTGACCCCTCCTGTGCTCCCCACCTCACCCCTCACTCAGTGCACAGCTGGCACCAGCAAGGGCAGGACCTCAGTGGTGGCTTTGGGGACGCTGGTCTTGCTGGGACAGCTCAGCACTGCGCTTGTCCCTCTTGATGCAGGTCCAAAGAGAACCAGCACGCCTACGAGAACAGCGTGGAGCCCGAGGAGAAGGTGATCACCACGGCCATGTAGCAGCACCCACCAGCCGCTCTCCTCTTCCTCTCGATTCGCTTCCCGCTATTGCGATGGGCATTTTCACAGAGACCCTCTGCGCTGGCACCCCCGTGTGTGATGGGGCCTGACCTCTCCATGGCACCAACACCTCCTGATCTTTTCCTTTCCCACCCGTGGGACATGCTCTTCTCCCTCTGGGGCTGGTGTCCACATGGGCATCGGTCCCCAGGAGAGGTCTGGAGGTGCAACCTCTCCTGCCTGGTGGTCACCCCAGCTGGTTGGCGAGGTTGATGTCCCAAGTCCCAGGAGGGTGTTGACCTGTTCAAGACACAGAGGGGATCCTGCTGGGTGCCTGGGACCTCCCCACGCCCCCAGCTGCCCTCCAGGGAGCTGCTGAAGGAAAACTTGCTCTTTTCTCCCCAGTTCACCCTCCTTTGTATGACCTACAGCATGCATTTTAATGTCAGAACAAACCTCCCCCTCTGTACATATCTTCCCGGTGAGCAATAAAGAGAATTGTTGCCTATGACAGCAAAGAGGGTCATTCTGCTAATCAGCCAAAGGACTTTCTGGCATCTCACAGCTCTCCCAGCCTCCAGGCAGTTGGGAGAATGAAGGACCTCAGGGAATGCTCAGCATTTGGACTGCCCCGGAGCCTCAAAGGGATGTGTAGGGAGGCGAGAGCATCATTCTCCTCCATGTGCCGGGTGGGGTTACTGAGCCACAGAAACAATCCAGCACTTCCCAGTGCTGCTTGATGGGTGAAAGGCAGCACTCCCTGAATCCCACTGACTGCAACGTGCAGCCCTACAGCCAACTGGGAGCCATTTCCAGGGCTGGAGGCTGTGAATGGCAGTCACTTATCAATGCTGCCAGGAAGTGGCCGGGGGCTGCTCCGGGCAGTGCTGGCTATCCTGGGACAGCTGGCCAGAGTGCAACCTGCTCCTGCCAGGCTGCTCATTAACCAGGGTCTGTCCTTTGCTGTGGTGGGGACAGCGCCAGGGCCACCATGGGAACAAGGAGCGTTTCTAAGCTGTGGCATTTGTAGATTGAAACGAGAGACCTCTGATGCCTTGGCCATTCCTGGAACATGAGCTACTCCTGTGGCATGCAGGGTCCCCTTCCTGGCCAGTGAGGAAAGGAATAAAGGACTCTGCAGTCAAAGGCAGCCCAGCTGGAGCAGCACTGGGATGGGAGGTTTATAAGAGGGGTGTTTTTGGCAGCCCCTGGTTTTAAGGGGAGCAGGGTGTTTTTGGGGGTCTGCTGTGCACTTCCCACGGGTGAAGCTGCTGCTGTCCCTAGCAGGTGGTGACCCAAAAAGTCAGGCAGGAGCCTTCCAGTAACAGACCCACCTCAAAAGGCATTTCCCCTAGAGCCTGAGGTAGGTGAGTATTTCAAAAATGCCCTCAAAGACTTGGCATTGAGAAATCACAGCTCCAACTGAGAAATTGCATGGGAGTGGAAGAAAACAGGCAGAAGGGTTAGAGGGGTCAAGCCCTCAGACATGGAGGCAGGATGGCTGCATCCCCAGCATCACGTCAGAGCTGTTTCCATCTACAACCTTCCCCTGGGCATCTGGAGGCTGAGCCAGCCCCAGGCTGGGTCCTGGACCACCCCACTCGTGCCCCTGATGGAGGCTGCTCCCCTGACTTTCCTCTTGCAGGTGCCAAACGTCACATGGGTTTGGAAAAAAACAAGCTCCCCAAGGTTCAGTGGTACTGCTGCACTCAGCAGGGTTTAAGGATTAGTCATTGCCTGTTCCTGCTGTGTCAGCACTTGGGCTGGGGGTGTGGCGAGAGGAGGGGAACCCATTAATTTTTTACCTCTCAGTTGCAAAAGAAGTTAGCAATGACATCCTTATAATGAGTAACAACAGGAGTTTATTCCCTGCCCTGTGCACAGGGTGAAGGTGTGAAGGATGCCCAAGCTCTTCGCCCTGCAATGCCTGCATTGGGTTTGGAGTGGAGGTGTGCTGAGGGCTCAGTGGGTCTCAGTGTCCCTTTCCCCACGGATCCCTGCTATGGCTGTGAGTCTGAGCAAGGACAAGGATGAGGCTTCACTGCTGGGCTTGCCCAGGAGCTTCCGTGCTTGGTCTTATCACAACCAGCGCCCCTTTGGAGTTCCCTTCCCTGGGGAAAACACCTTATGCAGGAGCCAGTGCTATGTCCCAGCGGGATCTCACCTCTGCACTGTCCAGCGTGCTGTCCTGCCTCAGTTTCCCTTGCCTGTGAAGCACAAGCTGAGGCTGACTGAAGCTGCCTTCCCGCGAGCTGTGCAGCCGCTCGCAGATGCTTCTCGGTGTGATCCTAAAAAGAACAAAAGGGAGCGAGCATAAATGAAATTTATTGTTGGAAAATCTTAATTAGATTTTAAGCCCCAAAGGGAGAAAAGTGAGGTATTATCTGACACAGCTAATGAGTGTTAAGGGTCCATTGTTATATTTCTTGTTTACCTTTCTGTACTGGCTGATACGGCCCAGATCCTCGCCTGTACTGCCATAATTAGGATATCTCATCTCTTGCTGATAGGGTCGGGATGCTCTTTAAAGCACAATGCTGTCTCATCCCTCCCTGGCAGGATGAGCGTGATTGGGAAGACAACTTCTGGCGTGCCAGTGCTCGTGCCTTCCACACCGCCCCTGTGAGCTGGGGAATGTCCTGCAGAGTCAGGGCTCTACCTGAGAGCCCCCAAGTGAGGGGCACCTCCCCCAGCCTCAGTGACCTCTCTGAAGGGCCCTAAGCCAACTTGCCTGAGGGCCAAATCCTCCCCAACAGCTCTCTCCACGCAGCACAGGGGGATGAAGGTGTCCTTCACAAGCCTCCCCATGCCCACCAGTGAAGGGGAAGGACACCATGGGTGTTCCATCCTACCCCACTCCATAATGCCATTATCTCTGAAGCTTTGGGCTTCAGGAAGATGTGCAGGATTGGGTTCTGCTGCCGACAGGATAGTCTCCTTTTGGGCAGGAGATATTCAGGGTGGGGTTTTCTGCATTCCTACCTTGTTACAAGGTGTACCACCGCATTTCTTTGTGACCTAGGAGGGTGCAGCCCATCTTCTGGACCCCCAGATAATGGAGTATCTCGTTAAAAGCCACCTTTGATGCTTCCCCGACCTCTCCTGAGGCTCTTTAGCTACGAGGGTTTGAGATGTTTCTGTTCCAGCTGTAACTACAACCCTGGAGCAGTTTGGGCAGGTGGACACTCACCGCACAAATCATCCCAAGGTACTTTAATTAAAGACTTGCCGTATTCAGGTAAACTGCTGCTGGAAGCAGCACCAGCTCTAGTCCTGCACCTGAGCAGTGTAGCCTGGGATTTATGTCCTGGCATTGGGCACCTTGACACCCAAGAGGTGTGATTTGGACCTCCAGAGGAAAAAAGGGAGCCTGTCCCACCATCGTGGCCCTTTGGGTGGGGAAGAAGCCCAGCCACCCAGGTAGAAGCCAGGAGCATGGCATGGAGGGGTGGCTGTGTGTGGGCAAGGGGGCTGCAAAGTTTTTGGTCTCGATTCAAGCCACTGAAAGCCAGGAGTAAAATACCATCCATTGTTGGTTTATACACCCGTAGTAGCCAAACAAACATCCCCGGAGCCTGTCCTTATCACTTTATTACACCTGCTAGAGTGAATAGATTAAAGAGGATGGGGGAGGGGGGAGAAAGCTGAAGAATCCAGCAGAAAAACTGGGTTTTGGGATTGTTAATTATTCTCTGGGGTCTCTAATCTTTAACTGGCAAACAGCATCACTAACTGTCTTAAAGCCCCTCCTGGAACATCCTGATAATAAGCCATCTGCATGAAGGCACCCCGTTATCTGCCCTCCTCCAGCCGCCTGTGACATGGCTGGAGTGGGAGATAATGAATGTGTGGTGTGTAATAACGACACGTCATTCATGATTATCGGCCTGATACCCAACCTTTTAGCTCCATTGTTTGTGCTTCAAAAAGAAATAGAAAAAAAAAAGGGGAGAAAAAAGAAGAGAAAATAAAAAGGAGATGGGAAAGAAGAAAAAGAGGGATTTTTTGGTGCTATGGATTGTCCCGGGGTCCCCGAAGTGTCTCCCTGCCAAAGGGGCTGGCTCTCGTAGCATCTCCCAGAGGGTTTGTTGGTACTCGGGAAGGACTCGCCCGTGGATTGGCGGCTGCTGTAGCCATGGTGACAGAGGAGCGAGCTGAGACAGCGCAGAAATGTCACTGCCTGCCAGGGAGACGTTTGGGGCAAACGCGCGGGCGATTAGATCTGTGTCACTGGCTGCTGCCCGGCTCCTCCGCAGCTCCTTCCCTGCTCTCCCAGCCGTTTGGTGGTGCCTTGGCAGAGGAGGTTATCTTGTACACGCTGCTGTCCAGAAACTGCCACCGTTTGAAGGTGGGGGGATGTTTGTGCCGCTCAGTTTGACCTGGCTAAGCTGAAAACTGGAAGAATTTTCTCCTGGTTGCTGCTGCATTAGGGCTCCACGGTGCATCGCTGCTGCGAGACCTTCCCTCAAAAGCTTTGGCCCTTCAAACTGCAAACCTGGTTTAAGCGTGATTCTTAATAGGAAGAGATTTTAGTGTTTGGCTCAGTTACTGTCAATTACTGACCTCAATTACTGTCAGAGCTGCCTGGAACAACAATCCATTTTTTGCATCAGAAATGGCAGCAGTTTCTCCTCTCTTTCCCAAGCAGATTTCCTAGAGCAGTTTCCCTGGAGAAAGTCTCCACTGGAAGTGGTTGGGGTTTGGCCATTCACAACAATCTAGCAATCAGAAGGACTCTTGGAAACCAAACGGGCAGCATTGGTCATGGCAGTGAGTAGGGTGATGGCCCCAAAACACAGGGCACCATACAGGCCATGGGGTGGGCAGCAGCTGGGGGATCCTACCTCCCCCCATTCCCAAACCAGAAGATGCTGTAGTCACACCTTTAAGTGGCACCTGGTTTCCTTTGTAACCCACCATCAAGGAGACTGGGATGGGTCTTTGTGGCCAAGCACACCTGAAGCTTGTTTCTTGGACCACCTGCTGGAGAGCAGATGAGCCGAGCTTCGAGGTGGTTTGCCTGTTCCCAGGTGGGTGGCTGAAGTGTCTGACAAATAGGATTTTTCTGTAACAAAAGCTGTTATCAAACTACTGCCCTCTGAAGGCCTCGCTGTGCTGGAGCTGGGGAGGAGGACAGCAGGAGTCTGACCTTTCAGACCCGAGTCCACCAGCGGTGCCAGGGTGGTGGCACTGGCATCTACATAACCTGCATCCAGTGTCCTTCCGCGGGTGAGAAGGGGAGGGTTGGGAGAAGAGGAACTTGGTGTCCAGCTGCCTTGCAAAATAAGCACAGGCTGCACCTTGCTCGTTAATCTCAGCATCCCTGTCCCTTTTGGTACCCAGACAGCCAAAACAAAGCTCTGGATCCAGCCTGAGGAGAGTTTTGTTTCTCAAACCGAGGATGCAGCAGGCAGCAGAGGTGGGGAGCAGGAAGGCTGCAGGAGTTCGGTCAGATGGGGAGATGCTCAGGTTTGGCTGTCCTGCTCTGGCCATCAGCAGAGAGCTGCCCAGACAGACAGACAGACATGGTTTGGATATGTTGGTGCCTGCAGCGATGCTGGTGACACCATTGCTGTGGGTGAAAGCTGCAGTCTGTCACCGTGGCATGGCACATATGCAGCCCTTCATGCCTTAGTGTCCCCTGATGCCCGCTGAGTGCCCGGGCCCTCGCAGTGACAAACTTCCCCCGGGCTGTGGGTAATGCCACCGACATGCCAGGGACTGTGACAGAGCAGTGGCTGCTCGGCTGAGGGGGGGGACAGGGATGTCCCCAGGGACAGGGCACACCAGCTGCCTTGCTGGGCCTGGCCATGCTGCCTACCAAGCCCAGGGGGTTTTACCAGGGACCAGGGAGGACTTTTTCTGTGTCTCCCACTGCCACCTAGTGATCCATTTCACACCCCGGGCCTGCAGCTCATCCAGATGGTCCACCTGGACTGGTGCTGGGGAAAGGCCCCTTTTGCCCCCACAACAAGCCCAATCCCAGGGCTAGCGCTCACCTGCATCCCTTGGGCAGGCCATTCATGAACTGAGCAGTCAGTTCTCAGCCTCTGCAGGGCAGGGTTTGAGGCAGACTCACGTTTCCTCTTGTTTTATTTTGCAAGCAGGTTTTGTCCTTACCACCAGCACTTTTGTGTGTGCGGTGTGTATTTCTGTTTTGCTTTGTTTGACGGCACATCATTTCATTTGTTTCCTTACCACAGAAACTCCTGGAGTCAAAGGTGACGGCTTGGTGATGGATGGTGTGGGATGTGTGGAAACAGGCTCCTCAGGCTCAACAGGGTGCATGGAAACAGTGCTTGTGGCTTGACAAAACACTGCCAGGGCTGCACCCTTGGGCACAGCCTTGTCTCTGGCCTGCTGGGCTCCCCAGTGCAAAGGAAGCCAAAGCCATGCTTGGAGATCATCCCCACGAGGCTTTATTCTCATTTCAGAGAGGAGAACAAGGCTGATCACATGCTGTTTCCAGTGTGCCAAGTGCTTCCTCCAGGTTAGCTGGGGGCACGTTTCTGTACTGGCTCCTGAGCACCCTCAGCTCAAGGAAGTTCAGAGCTGGGGCAGGAAAGAACCACAGGCATTCATCTCCATAATGGTGGGCACAGTGCCAGCCCCAGAGCGGGAATCGCTCGGAGGGTGGTGCGTGGGGATGCAGTGAGGCTCCCGGGAGGAGCCCTCCCGCCCCGGCACACCCCGGCTGGAGGCAGGGCAGGGACTCCGTGCTGGGGCAGCGCCCAGCCTTTAGGCATCTGTGCGAACCATGCCGGGCCTTGCTCACTGCCAAGCCCAAGCCGGGAATGGACAATGGGAGAAATCCACAGGCGGGTGACAGAAGTCCTGTCAGGGAGCGTATGAAGGCAGGTTGGAGGGGAGGAGATGAGCAGGGCACGGAGGATGCTCGTGGAGGTGAAGGAGGAGCCACAGCCATGCTGTGGAAGCCCCTTAGCAGTGCTGCTCCCCTGCAAGGAGGGGACCTACACCTGCTGGGTTTGGTGTTTGCAGGCTCAGTGAGCCCCTCTGGACAGCAGCAGGACAAGGGTTAGTATGGGTGAGGTCCAATGTGGGTCTGTTTTGTGTTCCCCTCTTTAAACCTCTGAGTGGAGGGTCTCCCTTGGGAGAGCTCTTGCCCCTGCCATCATACCCCATGGGATCAGAAAATCTTCCTCAAATGCAGGTGTATGCCGTTGCTGGACCTGAGGACGATCTGTGGTATCATTATGGGAAGCTTGGATGGGTCCGGGCGGAGCTCGAAGCGGAGCAGGGTCAAGGCCAGCGCCACCTTCATCTCATTCATGGCAAACTGCTGCCCGATGCAGTTCCTGGGGAGGGGGTGACAAATGCTCCAACTGCTGCCTTTGTCCCCAACCACCCTTGAGCTGGACTCACCCCATGTGTGGCTGGGGGACCTCCAGCTGCTGTGAGGATGACACCACAGCTTATCTAGTAAGCCCCTGGTTCACCTAACTTTGTAGTGGGGTATCGCTATTTATTTTATTAATAAGCATTATAAAAAGATGCGAGATTGAGAGAACAGGGGCTTACTTCATTGGGAAGTGCAGCCAGGATCCAGCTAAAAGCCCAGACACCTCCAAAAGGTTATTTCTGGCTCTGTGTGGTGATCCTTTTGCAAGTTACTGAGATCTCAGTATCCTGCATCTGTCTATTGATACAGCATGGGAACTACAGAGAGGTGGGCCCAGCTTGGCTTGGAGATGCCCTGGGATTCACCCCTAAGCAAGGGAGCTGTGCTCCCAATGCAGGCAAGAGAAAATATAAACATCTCCACAAAGCCACATGAAAAATGTGTGAATTCCTACAGTGACCACAGAGCTTGGGGTGTGGGAAGTCCTCTGGAGCTGACAGAGCATGGAAATCCTATTACAGGAGATGTTGTAATAGGAGATCCTGTTACGGAAAGCCTGCTTGAGTTGGCCAAGCCAACTTGGCTCGTGGAAACTGAGGGAGGATTAGCTTCAGGAGCTTGACTCTGAGCTAGGTCTCACATGCAAGGCAGCCTGATGGGAAGGAAAGGGATGAAGGATCTCCCACCTGGATCCAGCAGAGAAAGGCAGGAAAGCATGGGAGTGCCTCTGTGCTGAGTTCTCTGGAGAAAACCTCAGGGGGTCATAAACCTGTGGGAGCAATAAAGACAAGACCTTTTGATCAGTGTTTGGTCTGATCTGAGCAGCACCGGGTTCTTCCCTGGTCCCCAGGTTAGGGCTGGATGTGGCCTCTGCTCTTCCTGGGGGCGCTGCAGATGACAGTCATCTCTCTACAAAGCCACAGAGTGGATCTTCCCCTTGGAGATATCCAGGTCACCCACGACACTGCCCAAGGTGCCTGCAGGTGTTTCCTCACCCATGGCAGCAACAATCCAGTGAGGATCCCTCTGTTCAGAGATACCTGAGCCTTGTTCTCCAGACAGCCACTGGAGAGAGGCAGCTGTGCACTCTCCTTCAAACCTTCCGGTTATTTCTTGAAGCCCCTAAAATAGCATCTTCAAATCACACCCTGCCTGAAGGGCTTGGGGACTTCTCAAACCATTCTAAGTGTGTGCAGGGCAGCTGAAAGCAGTCAGAGCATCTCTGTGTCACCATGCACGATGAGAGACTATTGAACACCTTTTCCCAGCACTTTGTCATGTTCAAAGCCTTTGGGGTGTTTGGTGACCCAATTGAACTTTGCATTTAGATGTGGACTGTTGGAATGACAAAGGGAAAAAAAAACATAGCAGGGAGGCACACGCTGCCGTGTTCAAGGGGAATGGATGTCTGGGCTCAGAAATCATCTTCCCTTTCCTGTTTCAAAGGTGAGATACCTCGGGGTCCTCCCAGACATCCTGGTTCCTGTGAATAGCAAATATGTTCAGTCCAATGTGGCAGCCTGTAAAAGAAAAGGGAGAAAAAGCTCATGACACCTCAGAGTGAAGATACAGGGGAGGTGTTTTTGGGATGCTCTCCCTCCCTGGGCTCTGCAGGGGCTGTTGCAGGAGATCCAGCAGGGATCTCCAGAAAACCTCACATGGAAAAAACAATGGCCTCAGAGCTGGGCCCCTTTCTCTCATCAGTGTATCACTTTGACTTGGGGAGGAACAACATTCCACAAGTCCCCTCTGAGCTCTGTGAACACCCCACCACCCTGGAGCACATCCTTGGACTCTGTCTGGCCACCCTTTACAGGCTCACTGTGGTCTAAGGCTGTGGTAGCTCTGTACAGCTACAGGAGAGAGAAGGGAGTCTAGAAGACCCTCCAGCCTCTCCACACAGAGCGAGGAAGCCCCTCTTGTCACAGACAGCAGCATAAAGGATGAACAAACTCAACAGACCTGCTGGCAAGCTGCGTCCATCCGGAAATGTGATGGGTTTGGAGAGCTGGCGGGACACAGAAGGAACTGGAGGGAACAGGCGCAAGCTCTCCTTGATGCACATCGTGGTGTAAGTCATCTTCCCAAGGTCCTCCCTGAAAGCAGACTTGCTGAGGGTGCACTCAATCCCTTTGTCTATGTCATTGACAAAGATATTAAACAGTACTGGTCCCCTGAGGGACACCACTTGTCACTGATCTGGACATTGAGCCATTGACCACTACCTGCTGGATGCCACCTTCCAAACAATTCCTCAGCCACTGAACAGTCCACCCATATCCCTCCAATTTAGAGAGAAGGATGTTGTAGGAGGCCATGTCAAAGGCCTTAAAGGGTAAGAGAAAGAGTTCAAGATAAAGGAATAAGCAGTCCTAGCTCACCACTCAATGGTATCTCGATCTCCCAGGATCCTCTGGATCTCCTCCCTGCACCGTTGCTGGTGCTCAGGGTGCAATGACATGCAGTAGAAGAGCCAGGAGATCCCACTGGCTGTGGTATCATGACCCTCAAACATGAAGGTGTCCACCTCAGCACGCAAGTCCTCATTGGACAGTCCAACTCCATTTGCATCCTAATAAAGAGCAGAGCACATAATTCCTAAGCACACAGGTATTTTATTTTTACACCCAAAGGACTTGTATGATTTGGTGTCTCTTGTGCTTCCCTTCTTGTGCTGATGCACCCTCAGTGCCACACAGTTCTGTTCTTTGGCGTTTGGTACAATCATTTCAAACATTCACCTTGCTGCAAAGGAGAATGTCCAGAAAATCCAGGTGCCTCTTCTTCTGGATCTTGTCAAGTTCCCTCTCATCGGAGAGCAACATCTTTCTTTCTTGTATTACCTGATCTGCACAGAGGAGGATCAGTTCGGTGCATCCTGCCCCTCCAGAGTACCCTCACGTACTTGACCGCTCAGTCATCAGCTTGGACTGTTTAATGTGTAACCCTCTGGCCAGTCCGTGCTGTAACCCTGCTCTGAGCCAGTCCAAGGACAAGTGGGGGAGAGGTTCAGCTGGGAGACAGGACTGGGGAGAAAGGGACAGGAATACCTGTGTGGGTATGGGCCAGCTTGCAGGCATCGTGAAACTCACGGCCTTTGCGAGTCAGGTCGTAGAAGACATCCTTGAAGGAAAAAGTCCGGATTCTATTGCTCAGGAGGTAGCTCAGGTCATAAACAGCTCTAATATAATAGTGGGAGTTGCTGTAAGGAGGCCAAGGTTAAAGCTGGTGTTAGCAAAATGAATGGTGAAACAGGAGCACTTGCTTTCCCAGGGTTTGGGAATTCAGGCACTGACCTCTGAGTCTGACAGTCGGAATTAAAGCTGAAGGCACATTTCATGATGCTGTCTAGTGTCATCAAGCTGACATCTTGAAAGAGCTCCACTGACTTCCTCTCTGTGATCCTCTTGTCCCATTTGTCCTAGAGGAAGAGACAGACTACCATCTGTGGTCATATTTTCCTGTCCCTCTTCCCAGATCCACACTGCTAATTGCTTTCTTTTCTGGAAACAGAGGCTCTAGCTCATGACATATTCCATGAATCTAATCTAACTCTTCAGTGCATTTCTTTTTCCAGGTATATCACATCAAGGTATGAAAAGATATTCTTGCAGTGGTTGATTTTATTGGCAAAAAACCAAAAGAATAAGTGGAGTCTCCAAAGGGACACTGACAGTGAAGGTGAAGGTGACGGTGACGGTGAAGGTGAGTTCAAAACTACCCCAGAAGTTCAATGAAACTCTAGAAATTATCTAAGTGCACTCTCTTTCTCTCACTCATTCACAGATCTGATTATTTTCACTGCTTCACAGCTGAAAGGTAAAAGTAGCAGCAGTGGGGATCCTTACCAGCATCACTTTGACCGAGTCTGACATCAGGGTCACGTAAGATTTCAGCACATCATAATGAAAGGCTGGCGTGAGCATTTTCCGGTGCTGGAACCATTTGCTGCCTTCCAAGATCAGCAGCCCTTTCCCTGAAGGCACAAACAGCAAAGGCACAATCAGCTCCTGCAGGCTCTGATCACAGCTCTGACCTCCTTACTACTGCTTTTGACTTACCGATCCAGGGAAGTAGGAATTTGTAGGGAACACTAGCCTTGGGATCTGTAAAACAGAACAGAATTCAGAAATGTATGAGTAACTAATGAATTCAGCACAACAAAAGAGGAAATTCAGGATAAATTTGCATTGGATTTCACCCTCGAAATCACAAGATGATATTAATCTCATTTCAAGACGTAAAATATTGTACCACCAGAGGTAGAGTTTAAAAATGGTCATCTACAATTATGACCGCAGTGGGCTTGAAAAAACAGAGAAAGTTAGAACAAAAAAATATGTGTGGAAAAGAAACAGCCATGGCAAATTCCGAAACTGAGAACAATGGATGGGAGTTACTGGGGATGGCCCTGTATGTAACACTCACATGCTTCACAGAAGGGAGCAGAGGAGAAGACTTAAGGTGTCTTCTGAGAGCCATTGCCATGCCAGCTCACCCTTTCTTACTGAGTTTACTGTGAAGCACAAATGTTGTGGTGGTAGAAGCCATGGAAGACAATAAGACAGATGACCCTCAAACTGGGGACTGACAGGAAACTGGAAGGAACAGGCATCTGGTCACTGTTTTGCACAGGAATACAAACTTCTCCATGAAACCTGGGACAGGCTGGGAGTTTGTGAAGAGGAGCAAAAGAAGAGTTGCATTAGCTGTGAAGGGAGCTGGCAGAGGGGATGACTCCAGGCAAGTTTCCCAGTATTTTCTTGGTAGGAAAGTGTCAAAGACTTCTCAAAACCAGATGTAGAGACTCACCTGTTCGGCCAAGTATGCTTTTGGCATATTCAGGATGGTGGACAATTAGAGAAGGCAAGACTGGTCCAAACCATCTGGGAAAGGCATAGGGATATTCTTCTGCCCATGACACGACCTGGTGTAACAATTTTTCAGAGTATATCTGCAATGACAATCAATTAGGGATTAATAAAGGCAAAAAAAAGAGGGACATGCCAGGGAGAGCAGAGGTTAAACTTGCACTCTCATGGAAAGCACATGCAAGACATTCTCTCTTGGGAAATAAAGGAAGAATGGGTGGACTTGCCACACAGGGGCTTCTGTGCTGCAGGTGGGAGAGAGCATGAGCATTGCAAAGGGACCGTGCACAGGAGGCCAAGCTGCCTGAGCCCCCAAACCCCTGCAGCACAAGACAGCTCCATGGAGCATCCCTTGCTGTGCTGGCTGCAGCTGAGCCACCTTAGGATGGTCTGGGCTCAGAGCAGCTCCGTGTTGCACTTGGGAGCTACAGCTGGCACGGGCAATGGTGCCTGGTGGACAGGCCAGGAGGACCAAGGCTGTCACACCCTTGTTGTCTAATCTCAGCAGGTGGGCAGGCAGTGTGAAAGCAAAACATCTTCACCATAGAATGATGGAAATGGCTGCATTAAAACGCCCTGCTTTTGTGGCCATGTCTTCTAGCCAGACACTCCTACTGCTAGAAGGTTTCATGTAGCGAAGAGACATTTTATGGTTGCTCATACTTAAATAACTTCATGGAAGTCCCATAACTCTGTGTTTAAGGACATGATTGAAAAGAACATGACTCAGTTTTTTGCCAAATGATGCACACCTCATATCCAGCACCCTTTCCTCCTGCCCTGCAGAAGCCTTGGCACTGCCTGTGCAGAGGTCCTCTCCTGTAGGAAGACACAGGAGCAGGGGACATGCACACCCCATCCAGTCCTTCTCATCCTGAGTGATACCTTGCACAGCTGGGACAAACCCACCCTGGCTGAGCCCAGCTCACTCCTTACCAGGTGATTGTGGCCATAGAGCCAATGTTTCGGGGGGCCAGGGAATGCCTCCAGAGCTTTGATGAGTTTCTTCCTCTCCTGGTAGAACTGGAGCACCTTCAGCAGCACAAAGATTACAGCAAGCAGCACAGACAGCTGCAGGATGACAGCAGAAGGTCTGGCTAAGTTGTCCAGCAGAGATGCCATGCTGGTCTGGGACACTGCCTTCTCCTGCCTGTTTCTCTCCTGCTCCTCTCACACCTGAGCCAGGTGGGGAGCTCAGTGCAGGTAAAAATCCTCTCCCTCCTCCTCTGCAGGAGCTGAGCCCGGTGAAATGGAGCTGACAGCAATTTATAGCTGCTGGAACATCATGGCAAACACTGCGTCAGCTCAGCCAGCAGCCTGTGCTCCCACTCACCCTTTGACCTGCTTTCTGCAGCCTGTCCCTGCAACCTGGATAACAAACAGCCTCTGAATATTTCCTGCTTTCTCTGAAGTCCCAACAGCGCTGCCACACACACTCACAGTCCTCCATGCCCAGGTGGACAAAGCCAGAGGAGGGAGGAGGTGAGATGTAGGCAGGCTGGGGCTCTAGCTGAGCTCCGTGCTGTCCTCAGACAGTTCAGGTCCATCTGCCCACATGAGGTGAGGAACAGACAGGTCACCTCTTCCCAATGAGTGGGCTGCATGGATTTGGCCACCTTCATCTGTAACAGCAGTGCTCTGGGTGACTGCAGCGTCACGCAGCTCTGTTGGGCTGTCATCGAGAGAGTGGACATCACTCCAGCAGCACACAAGGGATGTGGCCCTGTTCCCTGAGGGCTCCTTCCACAGACAAGCCAGGAGACAAAACTGCTGTCCAGAGGAATTACCATGGCCAGTAGATGAGATAAGGAGAGGAAAAGCTGCAGAGCAGTGAATGAGCTGCAGCAAGGTGGAGAGCACGTGATGGGGAGGTGTGATGGAAGGTCATGTTCCCTCTACAGTCCTGGTGAGCCCTCCTTCCTCTGTCCACAGGGCGTCTCACCTTCTCCAAAAAGGCTCTGCATCACTGCATTTACCTCTCTGATGCAGTGCTTGGTTGGGGCCCAGGCAGGACCCTCCTAGGGAATCCCTGTGCAGATCCTGCTGGTTACCTGGACTCACATCCCATAAGCCCAGAAACCTGGAATGGCAATGTGGAGTTGGTGGAGAACTAGGCCTGGAAGCCTGACATGTGTGGGTGACTTCCAGGCATATTGTGAAAAGGAAGATCCCCAGATGGGCTGAAATAATGTCCCATTTGTGTCTTGGGATATTATGAGGATTAAATTGGTTATCAGCTGTGGAGACTGATAGTCTGATAGGCTACAACATAGGGGCTGCTGAACTTTGTGAGTGCTTCTCTTCAGTGTAACACATCTCTGAGACAGAGGACTTCCGATGTTTGGGCACTTTCCTTTAGTTTTTAGTCTGAAATATGCCATGTCCCACGTTTTCTGCTTGCAGAGTCATTTTGTTGAAAAAATGTCCTGTTTATCTGATGTTCATTCTCATTGCCTTGGAGAACATCCCTGGTTGGCAGTACACTGTTACCTTTTCACACACTTGGCCATCTTCATGAAAATTAGTGTATCTTGTTATACTGAGCCAGCTGGATCTGTGTGAAAGTTCAGGGGAGAGTTAAAGGTTGATCTTTAGGAGGCAGAAAGCTGCAATCTGTCGGGTTAGGCATTTCTTAGAGAGGGCTTTGGCTGTAGCCAGAGCATGAGGGACCCAGTTTGCCATGACAAACTCATGTGAAGACCTGCAGCGCATGAATAAATCTAGGCATGTTGTGTAGCTGGGTCCCTCACAAGGTCTGCACAAAGGAAACAGGGAGGTCTGATGGTTGAGCCTTTGTTCAGTGCCAGTGGAGCTGTTTGGAAGGTCCTGTGGCACCTATCCCATTACCAGACTGACCAATCTGGATTGGGCTGGCACCTTTCAGCAATCACCTACAAAATAACCCATAAATCCCCCCGAACCCACAGGTGGAGGGGGCAGGCCAGTGGATGGAGTTTCTGGTGCAGCCACAGATGAAACTTTTATAACAACCCAGAAATTCTCAGTGGTGACAAAGTCCCTGGACAGTGGGTTTGACCAGGAAAAGGGTCAATTTTTACCAAACTGGCTCCTTATAGTTATAAAATAACCTGTAACAACTGTTGAGCATGAAGCCAAGGGAGATGGGTTGTTGTGAAGGTCAAGTGAGATGTCAAGTGCTGAGCTGATATGGAGGGAACACGGGACAGAGTGGCCAAAGCCACTTTATGGAGATTTGGAGCAAAAATCTGAGCTTGGGTGACAGCAAAACTGGGTGCTTAATCCAGCCTCCAGCCTCTGCATTCTGTATTTCTGTGGTGGAGGGGAGAGAAAAGCCTTTCTCCTGTATTTCAGAGGTTTCACAGCAAGAGGGGCCATGAACACTCACAGCCTGGGGAAGATAACTCAGGGGGTTTTGCAGGGGAAGAAACCATGAAAGTTCAAAAGGGAAAGTGAAGTTGCTGCAGAGCTGCAAGTGCAGAAAAGTGAAAAGGGACAGCACTGGTTTGATCATTGTGAGGGCCTGGGACAAGGCCAGAACAATCTGTTAGCACCAGGAGAATCTACAGCCCTGGTGCTGGAGGAGTCCAGAAGAAGATCTTAGCATGAAAAAGCAGGTACAAGGGTCTTCGGATTGCCACAGCAGTCTAGGGAGGCTGGCAGGGGGAGCAGAAGCTTGGCTTGACCTTGTGGACATTTGCGGCTGGTGAAGCTGCATTTGGATGTTAAAAGACACTTGGAAGGTGGTCAAACATTTGCAGAGAGCCTCTGGAGGGTTGGCTCGATGCTGTGGATGTTCATGTGATGGCAGTGGGGCCATGACAGGTCAGGCCACCAACATAAAACCACCCACTTACACTGAGGAATTTCCATCCCACACCACAACCATGGACACAGCAGGCTGTGGAATTTGAGAATTTTTTTTCTTTCTGGGTCTCGGGAATTTCTCCACTTACTTTAGACACCTAAACAGAAGAAGGAGAAGATCTTCCTCACTGATTTAACTCACACTGTTGGAATTCATTGCAGAAGAACTGGTTCACTGAGCAGGTGAAATTTAGGTGGCAAATGGGTACTTTGCCCCAGAGCGTGACCTTGCAGCAGCTGCTTTCCCTGGTTGTGCCTGTGTTTATCCAGATAGGAAGAAGAGTCCAGGCCCATCTGTCCCTGTGTGTTCCTGCAGCACTTAGTGATGACAGATGAAATGTAGCAGTAATGCCAAAAAAAATAATAACATTTCAAGCTTCCAAACACATGATAGATGAGAAAATCATGGCAAGAGCCCAGCAAGTGTTGCAGAGTAATGCAAGCTGCCTGGATCCCATCTGACCGCACATGTCTCGAGGATGAATGTATATCTGGAAGCATTTAATACAGCTGTCTTAGAAATATGTTGCAATACTTATTTAATTTACAGGCTGCTTCCAGTGTAAAATCCCAGCGGAGTTTAGATGGAAATTGCTGGTGCCATCTGACAGTGAGTTTTCCTGGAGAGCAGCGTGGGTCCTGTGCAGGGACTGCATTCCCGGTGCTGCGAGCCAACTGCTCTCCCTGCTGGTCCTGCTGCTTCCGACATGCCCGGCAGCATCCAAAAAAGTGCCACCACCGAACTGAGATGGACAGGCACCCTTCACGTGACCGGGATGTGGCTGCACAGCGCCGGTGATGGTCTGTGGGGAAAGGAATAACTGCGGGAGTAGGTGGAATCTCCACCCTGCTGCTGTCGAAAAACCAAACCGCTGTGAGAGAAACCCAGGATGTTTTTAACCGAAATAAGAACTTGTTGCACCTCACATAGCCCCTCCCGTGAGTTCTTGTTAAAATAGTTATCGGAAGGTCGGAATCAGGCAGTCCAAGGTCAGCCCATCATCTTTGCAATTACCCTTTCTGCAGAAAGTAGGGAAGGATTACAGAATGAGGTGAGCTCTCTGCAGCTGGTCCCTGACTGTCTTTATTGCAGTGAGCAGCACATCCCATTTGACCAGGTCTTTTTATTATTATTACCATGTCTCTAGTACCTCGGAGGGGAAAGGCAGCTGGGGGGAATTGCTCTGAGGAATCACGTTCTGGAAAGATCTGGCTCACTCTGGCACTGGGGCACAGTAGCTCCTGTTGCAGCCTCAGCCCTGCTCTCGAGTTCAGAAGCAGAGCAGACGTGGAAGAGCTGTGATGCAGGACGTGAGATGATGCAGGATGTGGGATGATGCAGGATGCAGGATCTGGGATGTAGGATGCAGGCTTGCTGGCCTGGCATGGAGAGCTGGCCTGGCATGCAGTGCTGGCCCATGTGGCTCAGGGAAATTGGGAGCTGGGCTGCCATGTGTGGTGTTATTTGGAAGAGTGTCTCCAGTTCCTGGCCTCAGGGGGTGACGGCACCAAGGAGAGGTTTGTGAGCAGGTCTTATGCCGGGTTTGGGTTGCTGCAGGGGAAACCAGGCTCTGCTTCCTTCTCATGCGAAGAAGCCACAAACACAACACAGAGAGGATGGTGAAAATGCTGCAGAGCATCTTCCCTTTTCCTCTTCAGATTTGCAGATGCAGATTCTTAGTGAATCCTAAAAGTCATGAGGGGGACAATGACTGAACAGGATGAAGACAGGAGCAGTCAGGCTTTTCAATCCCAGGGCCCGGAACATTCATGTGTTGGATGTTTCAGTTGGGAAAGCAGCAGTGCAGCTTTTCCTGTGCCCTCAATTCAGTCCACTCACAAAAACCAAACCAGAGGTAACCTGCCCCAGCCTTACATCACATCCATTACCACCTTTGGGCTTCTGGAGTATTCAGTAAAACCAGTCACCAACTTTTTAAAACCTCTGCAGATTCCCCAAATAACCTATGTCAGGGCTTTACAAATATTAGGGAGTGTGTGACGTTATGTAATCTGTATCTACCCAAATGCAATTTAGCAGCTGCCATTTATTTACAAGAGGACTGTTATGTCAAGTTCCCTACTCTGATCCCCTTTAACCTACTCTCTTTCAGTGGGTACACCATGATTTCAGCCTTTGCTCTTGCTCATTAGATGCTCGTGCTTTAATCTTTCACATTGGAATGCCAAGGTTCATCCACTCCTCTTTAGATGGCATTTTTTTCAAATCTTGTCTTTGAAAGAAAATTGCATCCAATACAGAGATGTATGTAATTTATTCTGCTAACTTCAGTTATTTTGATTAAAAATTTTCTCATTTTGCACTTTAGAGTATGTAAGCTTGGAGTAGATGCTGCTGCTTTTATACTCAAATCTCCAAACAGGGTTGAAGGACACTATCTCATTTCATCTGCTGAAAGAGACACAAGTGAAAAATTTTTGAGAAATACTTGTGTTTATGCATCCAAGTATGACGTTTGCTGTGATTGCAACAGCAGGATATTATTGATTCATATTACCTTTTCTGTCTCTCCGTGTACAGAATACCCACTGGAGAGATTGCTGCCTGTCAGTCATTTCCTCTCTTGGTTTTGTGCAATGTCTGTGCCTGCTCTTGCACTTCAGACTTGCATCCCATTCACTGCAGCAGTTTTTCAATTTATCAAGATAATTTTGTATCCTGATATGGCCCTCCAAGAGCTTGTAGTGTCTCATAGTTCTGTAACTTTTTACGCTTTGATAAGCATACCCCGTCTCTCTCCATTGCATGATTCTGATTTCAGCTCGAGAGCTGCACCTTGTGTCTGAAGAGGTGACAGGCAGCTGGAGAAAGTGGATTTTCTCCTGGGCTGCCCCAGCATATCCCTGCAAACCAGCCTCTGCAGGTGGGAGCTGTATGAAGTCAGCTGCTGTCTCACTGCACAGCAGCCTTCTCACAGTCCTGGAACCACAGCCGACATCAGTGTGATGATAATTGCAACAGCAGCTTTTGGGATTTCACAGTTTGATGTGTGATATTCTATCTCAATAACGATCCCTGCAGAGGCAGAGGACAGCTCACTAGTGTCCTCCAGTGTACCAACTCTCATAACTTCATCAGCTTAAGAAAATAAAATACAAAAGAAAAAAAGAGGGACTCCCCCACTTACTACCTATCAGAACTTTGATTGAAGATTGCTTATGGGACCCCTGTTAAAGAGTTGCCCGTGGAAGGAGATGCTGTGTGGGCTGTGGCTGGAGACCCACAGGCCATTTCCTGGCCTGTCCAGGGTGGTTTCTTGATGGGGTTCCTCTCCATCTTCCATTTCTAAAGGGGTTTTACTGCATTTGTGATGAAGCAGACAAGCACCAGCAACATAAACTACACAGCTGCTATTGCAGGAAAAATTATTGGTTTATTAAGACAAAAATTACAGAATATTTTGCAGTTTGGGCACAGTATCAGAGACCAAACTGGAATCAGTGCTTTCAACAAAACAGAGACCCACTGAGTGTGAGAAGTGAGGCAGAGGCCTGCCACAGGCTGTCCCCGCTGCAGGAGAGGAGGGCTGACCTCTAGGCACTGAGGAAGGTGCTGACGACAGAGCAGGGCTGGAAATGGTCACGGATTTGGCCAGGACATGAGTGGGAAGGCAGGATTTGGTAAGAAGGAAGCTGGCAGGACCTGCAGATGTTCCCAGGCCAGGCCAGGCCAGGCCAGTCCTTATGGCAGTGCAAGGGGACAGACAGCATGCCCATGCCTGGCTGCTCCCAGATCAGTGTCCTGGAGCAGATGGCAGTGGGTCTGTGCAGTGTCACCCCAGCTACCTGGGCCTAGCCTGAAAAGGGCTTTCAGCTGGTGGACAAAGCACAGAAATCAGGAATTCTCATCCCCAAATCCTGCCCTGCACTTCTGCCCCAGAGAAACATTGTCCCATCGTCTGCTTGGTCCCTCCCTCTGGTGAAGGCAGGATGTTCTCCAGCATCAGCGGATTTTCTTTAAATACAGGTGAATCCCATTCTTGGAGCGAAGGATGATCCGGGTTATTTTGACGGGAGGCTTGGCAGGGTCGGGCAAGAGCTCGAAGCGCAGCAGGGTCAGAGCCAGCGCCACCTTCATCTCGTTCATGGCAAACTGCTGCCCGATGCAGTTCCTGGGGAGAAACGGAGCAGCTCAGCCAACTCCCTCGCAGTGCTGGGCACAGCAAACCCCCACAGCCCACCCCAGCCCTCCCACACCAGCACACATCCTCCCCTCTGCAGCTCGGGGGCCCCAGGCACTGCTTTGGGTAGCAAAACCAGGGGCATGGGCTGAGCAGGAGGAATTTAGAGGAATATTGGGAGCTTGTGAATGTGTGTTCAATGAGCATGGAGAAGGAGAGAGATGGGGAGGCCAAAGGAAAGGCCAGCAGGGATGAGGTGGTGGGTCTCCAAGCAAGGAAGGTCTGCAAGGTGTTTGCCTTGAAGGAGTGAGCACAGGGCAAAGGGAAGAATTGGGAGGAGGAGAGAAGGGGGAATCAAAGGGCAGGAAGTTGGGATGGGATCTCTGCATCAAGAAGAGGAGAGCAGGTGAGCTCAGAATGCTGCAGGCTCCCTGCAGGATGCCGACAGGATGTTCCATAGCTTTGGGACCCAGTTCTCTGTCCCCAGAAGGGGCTTGGCAACGGTGCCTTCCCATTTTGCCTGCTGGTATCAGGACCTCTCTGTTGCACAAACACTTATATCCTCATTTAACTATTCAGTGCTGCAGGGCCAGCACTGCAGGTGGTGGTCTCTGCCCACTACACCTTCAGTGTTCAATTCCCTTTACCTCATTCCAGCAGAAAAAGGCAGAAAGGCGTGAGAGTGCCTGCCAGAGACATTCTCTGGGGAAAAACGCGAAGGGTCAAACACCTGGAAGTGAAGAATATGCAGCAAGAAAAAGTGATTATTCAAAGAACACAGTACT
Organism: Edolisoma coerulescens; assembly: GCA_013397115.1. Lineage (NCBI taxonomy): Eukaryota > Metazoa > Chordata > Aves > Passeriformes > Campephagidae > Edolisoma > Edolisoma coerulescens. The sequence goes on along the minus strand of VWZW01008123.1, from coordinate 1,365,094 downwards.
GACTGGTATCTTGAGAAATGTGACACCCCTTAATTTATTAAGAACCCCATAGGAGAGAGAGAATTCTTCTCTCCTGCTAACAGGTGAAGGGCACACAGGAAGAGGCACATCATAAAGGGAAAAAATTATTACGAGATCAAAAGAAAACTCACCAAAGGATCTTTCCATACTTCAGGGTTTCTGTGAATGAGGTAAATGCTTATTGCAGTGACGCTGCCTGGAAAACAATTGAGGGGGAGAAAAGGGCTCACTGACAAAGAAACAAGCCAACATCTGCACAGGCCAGCCTGAACATCTGTGCCAGCGAGGATGCAGCTGGTGCCTGAGAGCAGGGTTTTGTGCAGCAGGAATGGGATTTACAGACCTTCCGGCAAAGTACGTCCGTCGGGGAAGGTGAGGGGTTTGCTGAGCTGCCGGGACACGCCAGGCACGGGGGGGTAAAGGCGCAGGCTCTCCTTGATGCACATGGTGCTGTAAGTCATCTTGCCCAGGTCCTCCCTGTTGGGACAGGCAGCTGAGCCCCATACACCCCCACTGCCTGTGCTGGGAGGTCCCTTCACCCACAGCCATCCACCCCCTGAGCAGATCTCCCTGCAACAGAACAGAGGGACCCACAATGCCCAGCCACAGGCTGCTGGAGGCTGGGGATGCCAGGACACCTCTGAGCAACCTGGACAACCACTGAACAAGCTCAAGTGCAGAGTGACAGTGAAAGGTGAAAAGCACATCTATGATGTCCTGTGGTGAGGAAACAGGAGAGAGCAAAGAGCAATGCTGCTGGCCCAGGAGTTGGTATGGCATGCAGAATGTCCCTTCCAGGGTGGCAGACTTAGCTGAAGGACCTGCTCCCCCCTGTGAGGTCCCTGTGCATGCAGCAACCTTGAGCATCCCAGCTTTTGAGCCTTGAAGACATTGCTCACTTAGAAACGGCAGCGATAGGAAAAGAATTACCAGCAGAGGAAGCAGTGCGACCTTACCACTGGATTGTGTCCCGGTCCCCCAGGATGCCCTGGATCTCCTCCCTGCACCGTTGCTGGTGCTCAGGGTGCATTGCCAGGCAGTACAAGAGCCAGGAGATGCCGCTGGCTGTTGTGTCGTGGCCCTCAAACATGAATGTGTCCACCTCAGCACGCAGGTCCTCATCAGACAGTGCAGCTCCATTCTCATCCTAACAGTCCAGAGACACCCTCAGTGACCCATACATATAAAATTTATATATATATATATATATTACAGTAACACACAGATATATATAAATATATAAATATCCCAGTAGGGGCCATTATATTCTTTCAGCTATTGCAAAAGGGGTGTGATGATGATTGTGGGATACATATAAACAAAATCAATGTCTGTTTACACTGAATTCAGGGCCTCTTTCCCTTCACTTTTAAATCTCTTTATCCCCCCCATATTAAACCACCAGGACTACGAAATCCCTCTGCATGTTGCATACCCAAAAAGACACTGCCAACATTTCAACAATGGAAAATTTGATCACCTTGGCCTCTCTTCAACTGGATGGGACTGGGCTAATTTTTTTTTTTAAACGGATTGTGCAGCCCTGAGGGTCTCTGGGGGTTTGTGGCACCCTTGCAAAAACTGACTGGCATTTGCCCTCTGTGCCCTGCCACACACACACTCCTCATCACTCACTTTGGCACACAGAAGAATGTCCAAGAAGTCCAAATGTCTCTTCTTCTGGATCTTTTCAAATTCCTGTTCATCTTTAAGGGATTCCTTTCGCTCCTGGATTACCTTGTCTGGGGGAGAAAGGGTTAAAGGTTCAGCAGGATCAGGAGATGCCAAGCTGCAAAACTCCTTCCTTTGAATGCAAAGCTCACCCAAGGTGGTGAGCACTGCTCAGTCCGTGATGCATTTGACCTGTGCTTCTGCATCCCAGGCACTTCGGCTTTTTCAGCAGCATGGCAACTAATGCCATGGACATTGCCATCCTTTTCTTCAAACTTCCTTGTTCACCACAGACTTTTCAGCCTGTTTTACACCCCCCCTCACGCATTAAAATCACATCTGGCTTGGAAAATAAAATAATTCCTTGCATTGGTGTTGCCTGCAGTGCCCATCCTTTGTCTCACCAGTCTCTGGCCATTCTACAGGAGCATTTCCAGAGGGCAATTCCTCCCTTAGTCCAGTTTAACAACCCAGGAGCTATGAGACCCCTTTGCTTCATGCCTAGATCAGACCACTGCTGCAAGCTGATGCTCTGCTTGGATCTCAGCTCTGAGCCTCTGGGCAGGATCACTGCACAGGCAAGGAGGTAACCTGACTGCCTCCATCTGAAGTTTTGGGAGAAGATGAAGGCAGGGAATACCTGTGTGGTCATGAGCGATCCTGCAGGCCTTCCTGAACTGAAATCCATGGGGGCTGAGCCAGTAAATGATGTCATTGTGGTAGGGGAAGATGCGGAGGCGCTGGTGCACCATGTGGCAGAGGTCGTAAACAGCCTGGATGTAGGTGTTTTTCCTGGAGAGAGGGGAATAGGAAGCTTGTAAATTTGGGAGCACAGTGACAAGCAATTTGCCCATTTCCCTTCTGAGCTGCAAACTTCCTGCCAGGGTTTGGGGCAGCCAGCACTGACCTGTTGGTCTGGCAGTTGCTGTGACAACTGAAGGCACACTTCATGATGCTATCGAGAGTCATTAAGCTGACGTGCTCAAAGAGTTCCACTGGCTTCCCGTCTGCTGTCAGCTTTTCCCACTTATCCTAGGGCACAAAGGAGACAGAAATGAGAAGGCAAGGGTCAGTTCTGCATGGATCTGCAGTCATACCCTGGTTAAATGAGTGCTCAGATAGGGATACATCCCTGAAAAATGAAAAAAAAAAAAAAAAGAAGGGGATCTCTTAGTCACCCTCAAAATCGCAGAGAAGAGAAGCTGAAAGTGGGATGGTTAATATGAGATTTGCCTCAGGCAGCTGTTACTCTTGGATCCTGGTGGTGGTGAGCCCTGCTACACCCTATCCTGAGGCAAGGGCACCCTGGAGAAGCCCAGGACAGGTGAATTTCTGGGAGATGGGGAGTTACCAAAGTATTTCTTAGGATGCAGTGTGTTTTCTGTACAGGAGCAGCATATGCTGGCACTGGGCTTCACTGGGTCTGTTCCCGGGCACACATGAGCTTGGTGCTCAGGATGCAAACTTTGGAGCAAGGTTTTTCCTCTGTCACACGATCTCTGTGCCAGCGTGTTTTCCCAGCATGTAACACGGGAGCTCTTTCTCAACTCTGATCCCTCGAGAAACTCTAAATCCTGTCCCTCTTCCCCAGAAGACACGAAGTGATGATAAATCCTCTGTCCCCTCGTGGTGGTAAGGAAAGGGTGGACCTAAAAGCTGGGAAAGGGAGGGGAGGGAGGAGCACGGTCACATCTGAGCTCCCACAGCACCCAACCAGGCTCCCAGGGACAGATGCATGTCCGTAGCACATACAGCGATTGCCACCTGGTGGCACGGGCTCACACAATTGGCGTTTGCGTTGTGCACAAGGAATTCCAAACCTCCAGGCACTTGAGAGCCCTGCAAAAGTTCTCTTGGCTCTCCAGCCCTCGGCTCCTGGCTGCTCCCTGGGCCTGTAGGAGGAATCCAGCCAGGATCCATTAGAAGCTGCTGGGGAGGTTGGAGTGAGGGAGGTGAAGGAGAAGGAATAGATCCAGCACCCAGACTCCTCCAGTTCATGTGCACAAAGCCTGGTGCCCTTCGCCTGTAATTCCCACTGGTTTCCATCCTGCCCAGCACCAGTGGATTGAAGAACAATGCATTTTCACTGTTTATGAGGCATGGCAGGGATTGCAGTCCAGTCATGGGTATGTTGACAGCAAATGCATCGCCAGTGCAGGGAGGCTCAGCCTGCTCATCCCTTCCAGCTCAAGGGGAGGGATTTGGGGTGGCTCAGAAAGATTAACCACCAGGACACAGCGTGTCCTTACAATGACCAGGTAAAGAAAGCCCAGCTCCAGCAGTTACCTCCTAACCAGACAGGATGGGGAAAAGAAAACAGGGCAGAGAGAGGAGCATCATGAGTCCTACCAGCATCACGTTCGTAGACTCTGCCATCAGGCCCACATATGGCTTTAAGACGTCGTAATGAAACCCTGGAGTCAGGAGTTTTCGGTGTTGGTGCCACTTGGGCCCATGTAAGATCAGCAACCCGTTCCCTGGGGAAACACAGGCAGGGTACGTTTTGCTGGGCACAAGCAGGCTGCTCCCACCTGCCTGCAGACACAGCCTCAGCCTGCAGGGAGCGTGATTAAATCTGCTGTCTGAGCTGCTGTGAGAGGGTATTTCCAAATGTTGCCATCAACTCCAGGGTTCCCAGAGCTGAGCAAAGCCCTGCTCATCGAAATGGCACAACGGTGCCTCTGAAAAGAAATGCCAACCCTACTGGAACAAAGAAGTTCAGAACAGCAGATGTATTTTTCACCAGTCCTCCACTGAATCTAAACTTCTCCCATCACCAGCCTTTGCTATCTATGAACATGTAAGTATCTGTACATATGTTATGTCTGAACTTTCCTTCCTTGAAAATAAATAGAACTACTTAGCACCTTTTTCAATAAATGAAATAATTTCAGGAAGCTTTTAGCTATAACTCCATCATGGAACAAGTACAATGCTGTTTATTTACACTGTGCTTTTGACTAACTTCAGAATCATTCCTAGCAGGCAAAGCCCTGGGAATACATACCAATCCATGGGATGAGGTGGTTATAACTGATGTTATCCTTGGGATCTGTAAAAAAAAAAGGAAACATAAAAAAGAGAAAATAAAATGGTATTTTCAATATTTTCAATAGCATGAACCCACTGGTTTGCAGCTGAAAGCTCCCTCTGGGCTCTCACTTTTGGTTGGGTATGAAGTAAAATCAGTGGCACCCCTGCAGAACTCCCAGTATTTCACAACAAAACAACTTTGTCTCTCCCAGCTGCAATAAACACATATAAAAGCAGATGCCCACACTGGAAAAAACAAGAGTATTGGTAGTCCAAAGTCTGTGCAGTGTGATAAATGATTAACCCTCTCAGACACCACTGTTCAGTGCCTTTTCTTCTCGATGCACTAAAGATACTTCTCTGCAGTAGGAGCCAGAGCTCTGAGCCTAGAAAAAAGCTTCCAGGTGTCTTCCCCTTACTGGGATCAGGCACCGAGTAGTTAACTTTTCAAGAAGCACTTGAGGAAGTCTGATTTTCCAGCAATGGATCTGGAGTCAGGTCAGCCCTGCAGCCTGAGGCACCCAGGGCACAGCATGAAGGAGGGGTATCTCTCCATGCCTTGAGATGATTTCTGCAAGAAAACCTCTCTGTGAAACCCTGCCTTGCTGTAAATTTTGAGGCTGGCATGGGAAATCTGCAGGCTGGGGTTGCTGCTCCACAGATGAAGCCATAATGTCTCACCTCCTCTGGCCAGCAGAATCTTGGCGTAGTCGGGATCGGTGATAACCAGGAATGCTGAGAAACTCCCAAACCACATAGGGTGAGCATGTGGGTACTTCTGTGTCCAGATCTCTGCCTTGTCCAGCACCTCTTCCTCCTTGAGAAACTGGTTGTGGAGATGTAAAAACAGAAAGAATACATAGATTTGGAGAAAAAAAAATTAAATAATCTCCCAATACTCTGTCTTAAAAGTTCAAGGTCTTTCTGATCACAAAACCAGGTAAGGGCAAACAAGGTGTTGTTCCTCTGTGTTTGCAGAGCATGGGAAGTAGAGATGTTCACTACTTTTAAAGCTCATATAAAATAATTCCTCCTTATCACTTGACCTTAAGATAGAGAACATCCTTAGGCACCATGGTGGTGCCTATCTGCTCATATAGGTTACCTGCTGTTTTTCTGTGGCCACCCCATAGAAGACTCAGGTTTGCCCCAGACAGCATCTGCACTTTGTGGTATGCAAATATGTTCTCACTTGCACATGGCTGAGCAATTAGCACCCTGCAGCTGGGAGAAAATACAGCAGCACTTTAACAGCAGCCAACAGCATCGCTGCTGGGTCTGCCCCAGTGCAGCAATGCCTCCTGACTGGGAAACCACAGCTTCCTCCAGACATTTAGGTGGAGAAGGCCAATGTCCAGGCAAAACTCAACAGAATGAGTCCAAAGTCACCAGTGGAGTGAAGAGAACACTGGTTAATGTCATTACATTGAGAATTAATTGATTTCTGTGAATTGAATTTTATAGGCAATGAAGAGCTGGTGCTCCTAGAAAGATTTACCTCCTGTCCTTGGAAGCTGCAATCTGAGGAGCAGCATGAACACCAGCATTCATACCAGCAGCAGTGGCAGGTTCACTCCAAAGTGATCACTGCTTTATTGCTTTTATAGCCTGTGTTGTTATGTACAGGCAATAGACAAAGAACAAGTGGAAAGATCAGTGGAAAGCTCCAGTCACAGGCAGAGGAAAAACGTCACAGAGACAAAACCATGTAAGATTCTTTTTTCTTTGAACAGAAACTACTCTGGGCCAATATGCAGGGGGAAGGATTTTGGTAAGCTAGGTCTGACATAGCTGCTGCTGCTTTGATTTGAAGCTTGAAGATTAATTAAATCAGCATACTGGTGCAGAAATCAGCCTCAAAGTCACCCTATTGACTGTATCAAGTGAATATTTGCTCAGTCGCTTTAGTGCTGAGTTATCTCAGCACAGCTTTTAGTCTGGCTGGTGTTTCTCAACCCAGGACATGGCTCTTACTCAAATAATCACCCACATCAAATAATCAGCCATGTGTGGCTTGTCTCGGAGAGGATACTCAGGAGTCACAGGGTGTCTGCCAGGGGGCTGCACAGGCTGTGTGGGGGCACAACCAGGTTCAGCTCCAAGGCTGAGTACCCCCTCCCTCACGAGCTGGGGGGGTCCCTGCAGCACATCCCGTGTGTGTCCCACACTCAGCAGAATTATGAACTACATCCAGTTATTATTACAGAAAGCTCAGCTTCAACTTCGCTTATTTAGGTTCAAGATTTTGAACCTGGTACACAGAACCATCAATTTCTCTGATTTCAGGCATCAAGTTTTGGGGCAAAAGGAGGCAGCCCTCCTCAGTGCCCACCTCTTCAGCAATGCCAGCAGAAGCAGGGCTTGGCATGGTGCCTTTAGCTAAGTGACCCTTGAACATGTGAAAGTCCCTTTCATACAGTTCCTTGTGCTTCTCCTGTCACAAATCACAAAAAGCATAATGGAAATAACTGGGAGATGCTGAGCAAGCCTCACTGGCAGAAGACCTAATGCTAGAAGCCTTTGCATCCAACCTTGTTTTGGAGCACCAGCCTTAGTTTGTGCTGTCAGGAACCATCCCTGTGCTGGCCAGAGGGCTGAATGGGTTTATTTGAGAGGAGAAGTTACCCTCAAGGTGAGTAACCTGCTGCACCGAGCACTCCTGGAGCAGAGGGTGTAAAGTTCTGTGAGCTGCAGAAAAATAGAAAGCTCCCGCTCCTTAATCAGGGCTCCAGCTATCAGGCTCTGCATGAAAGACCATTACTTCTACTTCTTCCTCCCTTGGGGGCTTGAAAAGAAAAGTATAAACCCCATTTGGGTCTAAGAAAGAAAGGTAATTGCCTGATCTCATGCTGAAATGCAAGTTTTGAAATGGATCCAACACTAAAAGCATCTGGGAAGAGGCTTAAGGGCACTTTTAATGACTACACACTGACAGCAAATGAAAGAGAAAACACTGGAGCTGAAATGTGAGCATGAGGCTGTGCTGCGAGCAGCCAGAGCCGGGCTGGCTCCTCCCCACACAGGGCAGAAGTGGGTAAAGGGCTGCCGAGGGACCGACACCCTGTGCCAGAGGGGCAGTGACCCTGCTCTCCTCTGCTTCCCACCAACCCCGGCCATGGGGAGTCACTTTGGTCAGCTCAGGGCTGCCACTCTGGGTTTTAACTAAGTTGTGCTGCTCCAGTGAGGCTGAACAGCTCTACACAACCTCTTCCCGATATTTTAATGTCCTTTCTACTGAGTGATTTGGATAGGCAGAGACTAATACCCAGAGAATGCTTTAAAACAAAGTGATGTATTCCCAGGAGATCCACCCAGAGCATGACAAATACATTTGAGATTCTAAGCTGGCCTGGATCAAAACTGGCAAATAATCAGTTAAATCAACAGAACAGGAAATGTCGGTGCTCTCCCCAATACGGCTCACAGGTCCTCCTCGAGGTGTGTGCAAACTTTGTATTCAGCGTGTGCCCAGAGCATTGCCGGTTCCTTTGCTGGCTCGATGAGCTGTTAGGCTTTGGGGAGTTCAGCAGCATTAATCAGCAAATGATTAAATCTTCAAAAAGGAATTCTCAAACAAACATTGTCTGAAGTAAAAGTCGAGCCACAAACAACCTAGCCATGATGACAGCGAGTGATTGGCACAAATGGTTAAATTCCCTTCCAGGACAAATAGCCACAACTAACAAACAGGAGAACATACTTTATTTAATTGCAGTTTTAAAGTCTAACTGGCAGTGTAACAAAGCCCTGAACTGGCCCATCTTCATGCATACATTGCCAAAAGACTGCTTGTCCCGTCCAGCACAGCAAAACTGGAGCTGCCACAGCACAGACAAGACCTGGGAGGTCTCCTCCTGATTTCCCAGCACTTTTCAGGGTGCCAGTTATTTAATGTGCCACAGATTTGGCCACAGCAGGACATCAGCAGAGCCCAGCAGAGGGCAAGGTGATTTTAAGCAGCCTTTGGCATGTATGGAAAAGCCTTTTGCACCAGGCAAGCTCAGTTACACCTCGAGAGGCTGCTGATGAGTTGTGAAAATCTGTTGGCCAAGGCAGCCATGGTGATCCGTGTGGGCAAGTGCATACCTCGGGGTAGTCATCCCTGCCACCAGTGACCAGAACAAGGCTCGCCTGCGTACGCGGCTTTAGTTACTCATGACCTTAATGCAGCTGTAAGAAGATCCACGGCCCCTGCGCTGGATGCAATGCCTGTGACGTGTTTTGTGGCTTAAACGTGGCTCAGAATGATCAGTTGTCTGGTTCACCTGGCCGTGAGGCCGATGCAAGCTGGCAGGGGAGACAAAGTGCCTCTGGACGCCGGGAGCAGCAGCATCTGCTCAGCATCTCATCAGCTCAGCGCCGCAGGAGAGCTGCAGCGGCCCTGCCCCGGCTGTCAGAGGAGCAGAGAGGTGACAGTGGAGCCTGCCCCGGGACAGAGCAGCGCGGCTCTGCTGCCTCCAGCACCGATGCCAGCTCGCACCCCGGGATGACCTTGCCTGTGCAACACTGTATTACCGCTCTCTTTACTCGCGAGCCAGCCACCACCCTTTTCCACCGCGCAGTCTGCAGCAGCTTGCGGGAGCCCTGCGTGAGCCATGCTCTCTCTAAGCATCACAGGCAGCGAAAGCACACTGGTCTGACTGAGAGAAGGGATGCCCACCTCTCACCTACCCCGCGGTCTGGGAGAAGCAATTCTCCCGGACCACGGGGACAAGTCCCACCAGCATCATTCCCACACGCGCCTCGGGGAAGCTGCTCCCCGCACTCTCCCTCGCTCCCGGCAGCGCAGACCCGGCTCTCCCCCACCTCGTGGACGTGGCCGAAGAGCCAGTGGGTCGGGTGCCCGGGGAAGTCGGCCAGCGCCCGGAGCAGCTCCCGCCGCCGGTGGAACAGCTGGATGGCTTTCAGCAGCACGCAGGTCAGGCAGAAGACGGCGGCCAGGTGCAGCACCCTGGAGACGTCCACGCCCAGCCACAGGAGCTTCATCGTCCCACTGAGAGCCGCCGGCGGCTGCCTCCGGTGTCCCCCAGCGCCCCGGCGGCATCGGCCGCGGCAGCCAATGCGGGGCGGAGAGGCAGGTCCAGAGTCCGAGCGGCTGCCAAATCACGGCAGCGCTTGTTGGGAGGGAAGGGAAAGGAAAGGAAGAGAAGGGGAGCATCCCGCGGGAACGCTCCGCTCGCCGCCGCACCGGCTGGGAGCTGCAGCCCGCCTCGAGTCCCCGCCGCCGGCACCGGCTGGCTCCGCGCCGGGACCGCAGGCTGAGGAGAAAGGGAAAGACCGTAACCCGGGATTCCTCCTCCCGAGGTCTTCACCACACATTCCTGCCTCACGAGGTTTCACCCTCATCTCCACCCATTCCCATCCCGCATCCCGGCTGACGGGTCACGCCCTCCTTCCCTGTCTCCCTCCCCGCTGCCGGCACAGTGAGCCGCATCCCAGCGCCGACGGGGACAGCATCTCCCCAGCAGCGAGCGCGGGGAATCCCGAGCCGCGCTGGCGATGCCGGGTGTCAGCCGAGGGCCGGGTACCGTGGCAGCTTTGGCACGGCTTTGGCTCGGCTTGGTGGCAGGTGGAGGGCAGGCAGCTGCCGGGCAACACCGCTTCCCTGCCAGCGCTATGTCTGTGAGCG
>VWZW01008123.1:1292940-1354637 GCA_013397115.1 Edolisoma coerulescens | reverse complement strand
GGGAGCAGCAGCCGCGGCCCCGCGGAGCGCCTGTAGCCGCCGGCGGGCCGCAGGCTGGCGAGCCGGGGCGCGCTGGCGGCGGCGGCGGCCGAGGAGAAGGAGGAGGAGGCAGGCGCGAACCAGCCGCCGGCCGCGCCGCCGCCCCACAAGAGGATGAAAAAGCGGAAGGAGCTGAACGCCCTCATCGGCCTGGCCGCCGACGGCCGCAGGAAGAAGCCCGCCAAGAAGGGCTCGGGCCACCGGCTGCTGCGCACCGAGCCGCCCGCCTCCGACTCCGAGTCCAGCTCCGACGAGGGTGAGTTCGCAGGGGCGCGGGGCCGCTGCGGAAAGTGAGTGGCGGGGGGTGAGGGCGNCGCGGGGCCCCTGCACGGACGGGTCCTGCCCCGGCTCCGCGGCGCGGCTGCGCTGCCTTCAGCCGGTCGGGTTCGCAGCCGGGGGACTAAAGGGGGTGTGTGAGGCTGGGGACTGCCAGGGGACACCCGGAGCTGCACTGAGCGTGTCCGACCCCGCAGGTCACCTGCCTGGGGATGAAGTGTCATCGAGTCACAGAACAGCTTGTGTTGGAAGGGACTTTAAAGCTCATCTAGTTCCAACCCTCAGCCATGGCCAGGGACAGCTCCCACTGGACCATCTCCTGGCTTTTTTCTTCTTGTTTTTTCTGTTTTGTGCTCACCGCAGCACAAGTCCTTGTGGACTAAACTCCGGGGCAGCTCCTGGAGATGCTGGGCACAATTACCTGTGTGTGTGTGCTCAGCGTGGCACAGTCCTGCGAGCTGGCGCAGTGCTGGCTTTCCCGGGGACGTGCTGTGCTTTTGCCAGTAAATAAGCTTTTCAGTTAAGTAACAGCATTAATAATGGGCCTCTGTGCATACCTGAAAGTAGGCATGTCTCAGGGAAACTTGGGCTTTCACAATTTAGAACGCTCTAGAAGTACTTGTCGTAACATTATGGTAATACCTTGTCTTGAAGCGTGTTTTCCAAGCTATCAAGCAGATGTGCCTGACATAAGTTTATGTCAGCAGAGCAGGATATTTTAGTAACAGAAACCTGACAGCTGCTTTTAAATATGCTAGATGTGTCTCCTGAGGATAAACGGAATAGAGAGTAACAGCCCTGACCTGACTTTATAGCCTTATTTATTCTTGAAAACACTCTTTGGTAGTCTTGTCAGCCAAAATGTGTGCTGTTACAACTCTGTCCCTTACTTTGTTAGAACAGCATTTAAAATAAAACTTTTCTAGGCACTGCTGTATGTTCACAAGCTGTTACTTTGTTTTCTGCAGGGGAGACTACCTGCGATGCTGCAGGTTCTGTTACCCTTTATGTGCATTTGTCATTCTTGCTGCTTGCGTGGTCGCGTGTGTTGGCTTAGTCTGGATGCAGGTGGCTCTCAAAGAGGATTTGGATGCAATAAAGGAGAAGTTTCGAACTAGTAAGTATGAATGTAACTACTATTTCACGTTTTCTTTGGGCAGTATGAAGAGCTTTAGTTGCTTGCCTGCTCAGTCAAAGTCTGAAAGTACCGAGTAGACAAATAACTTCTGAATTGAGGAGTGCTCTGACCCAAGAACAGAGACGTGGTGAATCTAAGGTGAATGTTATATATTCTTGCCTGCTCTGTATCTTCTGAGGAGCAGGCACACTGGACTGGGTGAGCCTGTAGTTGCTTGTATATACATTTCTAAAATTCCTGACTGTGGTCTTTAGAGTGCTCTCTTTCAAAGAAAGACCCTATTAAAAAAGTTCTGATCAGCCCTGTCAAAGCAGTCTTGGGAATTCTGGAAAAAAAAATTAAGAAAAATCCTGTTCTTGTCTTGAACTCCTAAAAACCTCTGATACTTGCTATGGAGTTACTGCACTTTGAATGTTGCTTCAGTACTATATTTTCTCTCTGTATCCTCTGAATGTTTACCTTGCTTGCACTGACCTGTTCTTGTTCCAATTTTACGTAGGGTTACGTTTGATGTAGAGTTAATATGTTTAATACTTCGAAGTGTGGAGTTAAGGTGAAGTGTTCTGCTTGTAGGGCTCAGGTTTTCTCTGTCCCTGTCAAGCTTTCCTTGCCGAGATTTCAATATAATAATTCTGTAGAGGTATAAGAAATGGTGATATGTGCATGTAAGGTATGCTCTTGGTTCTCTGTACCTCACCTCTGGAACAAGATGTGTTTTGGTGCCTTAATGTCAGTAGTGTTTAAAATCCTGTGTATACTGAAAAAAGGTAAACAAAGGTGTTGTTTTGCTGGTGGTAAAAGAGGCATTGAGGAAGTGCCTGTAGAAATTCTTTGCTGTTGGTGTTTAGGTGTTCCTGTTCAGGCGTGTGAGGTGGGGACTTGTCTGCCAAGGTGGAAAAGGCTGGCTGGGTGTGAGAGAATTGCTGATAGGTGTGCTTTTATATTAACTGATCCTGAACCCTAAAAGTTGGCTGTAGTTGCTGTCCACCAGTTCTGGAGGATACCTTCAGTTCCAGGTGCTGCTTTGTGGCTCTGAGTGTTCCCAGCAGCTCTGCAGTGGCTGTTTCTGTGTTCTGGGTCAGCAACTGCTGCTCTTCACGGACTGCTCCCCTTTAAGGGTGTGCTGGTGGTAAAAGTTTTGCACGAGGACAACATTTGTTGGCTTTGGTGTAGTTAAGTTTCATCATTCCTGTTCAACACAGACCTCTTTGTTAAAGCAGCTGTTCTCCCTGAGCATGTTCTCTCTGTCTGGCAATTACAGATGGGCTTGTTTTCTTAATAGCTCTGATAGAAAAGCTGTGCATTTAATGCTTTGTCTGGTGATAAACGTGTCAGATTTCCTTGCCACCATAATAGCATGCCTAGGAGTTGGTTGGCAACCTCATAATGAGGCACAGCATTTAAATATGACAACAAAAAAAGCAGGCAGCAAGAACAACCTGGTTCCAAAAGGTAACATTTTGCCTTGGTGAAATGTGTGGGTGAACAGAGAAACAAAGGCAGGTGACCCATCTGTCGTACAGCAAGTTTGGAAAAGGAACCTTTCTCTGAATCCTCATCCAGACATTTTCCCCATAAAAGCAGATGTTTGTGACAGTATTTGTTATGTTCTGCCATCCTTTGCACAAAGTGAGTATGGGATGAGTGCTTTTTATAAACAAGACATCTTCGCATCAAGTATGTTTGGAATAGGAGAAAGTCATGTAGTGTTTTCCCTTCAGCTGTCAGTAATGATGCTAAGAACACCTGTGGCATTTAACCTTCCTAGTGCTGCAAAAAGCTCTTCAAGCAGAGTCTCACTGTACACAGTGAGAGTGGCAAAACAGAAAATAGTTTATCTACAAGAGCCTATGAAAACACGAGATTCAGTGTGAACTGCTTGCGTGAAATGCACAAATTAGTTCTCAGTCTGTTTTGGCTAAAATACACCTTTCAAGGTCTTACTTACCCCAAAGTGTCGTTTGGACCTTGGGTGGTCCAGTGCAGATTACTTTGCACCTAGAAAGTACTTTTAGAACTTGCTTCAAGAGAAGTGAGGTGGGTTTTTGAAGATGCACAGCTTACCAGTTTTGTGTGTTTGGGCATCCACTCCACAGGCTTCTCCTTTTGGATCACCCACGGAAGTTTGTTGTGGGATCTGCTAGCTACACATGACACAGGTCCCACTGCTCTTGGCAGTCTGGTCTGAACAGTGGCTGTTTGTTGTGGAGCTTTCCAGTGCTGCCTTACAGGGTGTAGGTGCAGATTTTGGAGAACTCTGTCATCTCCATCTCAAAACCTTTGCTTGTTTGTTTCTCAGACCCAGGGATTTAGGATTGCCTCACAGCACAGCTAAACAGCTTAGTCACTGCAGTTCTGGAAGAGCTGCATTTCTGAGGCTCACTGGAATTGCTTTGAGCTGCACGTTTCCCCCTTCCTGTAGTATTAATTGCAGTAATAACTGAATTTATTTCCACGGACCTTGTTTACTGATTTGTTTACCAACAGGCATTAATGTATAAGCTTATACATTATTTTTTCAGTTGTCTTTCTGTCACACAGAGCAACTAATTACGTTAATCTCCTTGGGGTTCACTTCATTGTCAGCAGCCCCTCTGCAGGCTTGAAAAGGGCACTGAGGTTCATTTTACCTGCCTCCTTTGCCCTGGGACTGTTGGCAATTCTTATTCTCAGGCCCATTACTATTTCATGTTCTCCTGTGGAGGTAGTGCAAAATAACTGCACTAAATAAAGACCTACTGAGGCTTGGCAGAATGACAGAACTATGCAAAGTGTTAAATTTAGTAGAGTCTCTCTGGGTTCTCTCTGCAGATATTTGTACTCTTAAAACAAAAAAGAGCTGTCATTCTGAGCAAACATTGAATCCAGAACTGGCAATAAACCTTTATGTAGAAACTCCTATTGCCTTCTTTCATTGCTGTAGATGTTGCTATTTGTAATTTGTTTTATGCCTTTCAGTGTTGTTTACCTGGATTTTTGTTTCGTTTTGGTTTTTAAACATGTTTAATTATTTTTTCATTCTTTTAGTGGAATCTAATCAAAAGACATCATTCCAAGAAATTCCTAAACTGAATGAAGATTTGGTGCAGAACCAAAAGCAGCTAGAACAAATTGAGACTGGAGAACTGGGGCTGAGTAAGATTTGGATAAATATCACAGAGATCAATAAACAGGTGAGAGGGGATCAGTCCTTGGTTTTGAAAAATAATAAAATATTCCATTCAATTTTTTTAACAGAAATTAATTTTATCTAAGGACTTCTGTGACCATATACGTAGCTTTTATTTTTAAATTTAAAATAGAGTATAAGCCTCACTATAAACAAGCAAAAAAACAGCTTGAGCATCCAGCTGGGCTGGAGACTGATCACAAGAGGAGAAATTGCATAACTGGTGGAAGGAGTTCAGGCAGAATTTAAAAGAACCCGAGAACTGTGCAGTTCTTAATTTTCCTGCCAAATAGTTGTGATGTTTATGATGAGAGATTCGACATTTCAAATTTCTGAGAGTGTTTTGTAAGTGTGGAAAAGAGTTACCTGACTGAGAGCAAGCTCCTGGTGCTACAAAGGCCTGGTGTCCTGTGAATATAAACCCTGCTAACACACACTCAGCCTCTGAGCTGGTGTAAATCTTGGCACTGTTGATGGGGCTAAAACTAAGCCACTTACCAAAGAGCTCTTTGCTCAGCTGCTCTGTTAACTCACACTTCAAATGAAGCATCCAGCAAGGCTCTTACTGAAATTTCTGCCCTGGAGGGTAAAAGTTCAGAGCTGCTCACAGTGAATGGTATGGAGAGGTATGTGTGGGGAACTCTCCTTGACACAGGTGCTCTGGTTTAATTTGTTAGAGTACTGGGGTGCCTGCTCAGACTGATTTTTCTTCAGTCCCATGTGGTGGTTAAGTGCTTACTGGGGCACATCTGAAAATTTGATTTGCTTTCTTTAGCATCTCACTGTTTTAGCCACAGTTATTTAAGCTCTTCATGAGACTTTTAAAATGCTCTTATCTGCACCTGGATGTTAAAGATACTTGACCGTGGTTCTTGCAGGCCCTCAAGTTACTTCAGGGTCTGGTTACAGTCTGAGCCTGCTCTTCTGGGGATCAACATTTTCTCACTGTTTTTTTTATCTGGAATTGTTGGGATGTGCTGCTGGGAATAATCTCAGCCAGTGTTCACAGCTGTGGAGCTAGAGAGTCTGCATGCCAGCTGATCAGCATTGACCTAATGTAAAATGAGGATCTTTTCCTCTACTTGCAAAACAACTTTGTTTTTTAACCAGAAGAAAGTGGATTTTAGTCTCTGTTCCAGTTGTGTAGCAGAGGGTTTGGGTGGTCAGTGCAACTTCTTTGCCTGTCACTCAGCTGGAGAAGTTGCATGGCTTTGCTGGGTTTTGCCAAACAGGTTTCATTGCTAAATACAGAAGTGGGTGATGGTTTCCTCCACATAAGGACTTCTTGCACAATCTTTTAAGTCTTTCTTGGGCAACAGCCTCTCTCTAAGAGGATAAATGTAAAACTGGCAGAGGGTACCTTACTGAAAAGAAGGGTTTTCTGTGTTTTTCATTCAGTTTTAAAAAAATAATAAAAACTTCCTCTTTTGCAAGTGGCAGAATATTTTTAATGCAGCTAGGCAGGACTTCTAACCCAGAGACACGGGTGTTCTGTGTGTGTACATGTATCATTTTGTATTGCCTTATGTTCTAATGTTACACATTAAGCCACTGGTATTGGGGAAGGTCAGAATCAGGATTATGTCACCTAATTCTAAGTGTTCTTTTTTGGTTTTAGGTCTCACTATTGACCTCAACAGTAAATCATCTCAAGAACAATATAAAATCTGCTGCTGACCTGATTTCTCTTCCCCTCACAGTAGAGAAACTTCAGAAGGTTAGTACTGTAAATGTGGCTGTCACTAAATGTGTTGTGTGTGTTAAGCTGCAGCTGGGCTCTTGGGGACAGCAGTGACAACAGGAGCTGCCTGAGTTGCAAGGAATACTTGCTTCTCTTGTCTTTAAAATTTGACTTCATATATTATATGGTCCTGTGATAACGTGTGGCAGGTAAAAAATTTAAAGGCCTTGTTTATCCCTTTTGGAGATGCATTTGTTTGTATTATGCTGTTCCACGTGTACCTTGGAGCTGATCTTTCTTGTTACTTTCCTTTAAATTGCTAACCTTCATATCATGTAAGACATGTGGAAAAAGTCTGTCTGCAGTTTTATAACTGCATGCAAATAGGTGGTTTGTTTAGCTTTTTTAATTGGAAAAGGGGAGGTATTGCTTTCTGTTAATACAGTGTCTTACTTTATGCCTTAGCTGAGCATTCTTTACCAAAGAACTGTCCTGTTTATTTTGGTAAAAAGAATGGCTTGTTGAAACTTGCCTGGCTCTTCCATGGCAGTTCTGTTTATTTAGCAGTAAACATTTCTATTGGGCTAACACCTAATGTGGGCAATAAACATTTCTATTGGGGTAACACCTAATGTTGGCAATAAACATTTATATTGGGCTAACACCTAATGTTAGCAATAAACATTTATATTGGGCTAACACCTAATGGTAGTCCAGTCTTTGTGCCTTTATGGGTTTCCACATCTCATTTCCTATCCCTACAAAATTAATGTATAATCAGCAAGCTAGTGATAAGCAAAGCAATGAGTGTGGTTTGGCTGATGGGGCTGCCAGGATTTCTTTTTTTGGGAGGAGTACAAAGTTGTTTCCTAAGCTCCTTATTTGCTGCTGCAAGCTGGCTGGATTTTCACTGTGTCCTGTCAGAAGCAGTCTTAAGGCATGCTGTTATCAGGAGTAGTGTGGCCAGCAGGAGCAGGGCAGTGATTGTCCCCCTGTGCTGGGCACTGGTGAGGCCACACCTCGAATCCTGCATCCAGTTCTGGGCCCCTCAATCCGGGAAGGACATTGAGGTGCTGGAGAGTGTCCAAAGAAGGGCAGTGGAGCTGGGGAAGGGTCTGGAGCACAAGTCTGACGAGGAGCAGCTGGGAGTGTTTAGCCTGGAGAAAAGGAGGCTCAGGGAGGACCTTATCACTCTCTACAGCTCCCTGAAGGGAGGTTGGAGCCAGGTGGGGGGTCAGGCTCTTCTCTCAAGTGAGAAGTGATAGGACAAGAGGAAATAACCTAAAGCTGTGCCAGTGGAGGTTTAGATTGGATAATAGGAAAAATTTCTTCAGTTAATGGGCTGTCAAACAGTAGAACAGGCTGTACAGGGAGGTGCTGGAGTTGCCATCGCTGGAGATACTGAAAGGATGTAGATAGGAGCTTGGGGACATGGATTAATGGTGGCCTTGGCAGTGCTGAGTTAACAGCTGGACTCAGAGGTTCTTGCCAACCTAAGTGATCCTATGACAAGGCTGCGTTTCTTATGTGGGATTTGGTTTTCTTGAGCCTTTTTCCTTGTAGAAATAAGGATGTGTGGAAATAAGGATGCCTGCTGGTGTTAGAGTCCTGAAGGATTACTGAGGGAGTTCCTCTCGGGCAGTGGCTTTTGTTCATACTGCTGAAGGATGCTGAAGGTGTCCTGAGGTCCTCCAGGGCAGAGCTTGCTTTGGGTATAATGTGCAGTTTTGAGTGCAGAAAAACTTCCAAATTCTTCGAACTCCTGTGCATGTTTTTGTGGCGGTCTGCCTGCAGTTTCACTAACAAAACACTGTATTTAGCTGATTGACTATGGGACAGTGCAGTTTGAGGAAGGCTGAGATTTCTGTCATCTTTTTTATTGCAGACTGTAGCCAACATAGGTAGCACCCTTACCAGTGTGGCTCATGATGTTGAAAATATACAGGCAGCTATTGAGGAATACAAGAAATCCATAGAAACACTCCAGAATGATGTGGTAAGAAAAATGCACTGCTTTAACACTGCCTAATATGAAGCAAGTTAAAGAAATGCTTGGAGTTCTGCCTTTTGCCTTTGAAATACTCCTGAGGTTTCAGTAGGTTGGTACATTAATTAGTTAATCTTCTAATCCCTGTGTGACATCTATATGGTACCAAGTTTGTATTTCTCTGGAGGCAGAATTGTTCCTTTCTACACTTCTTATCCTTCATGTTTTTGCTTCCCATCCCACAGATATGGGGACTTGGGAAATGCTTCTGTGTGATGCAGGGTACTGCTTATGGTAACTGTCTGCACTGTTTTAGGTTTGGGGATGTGAGAAAATTGAGATAGTCAGTAATTTCATCCTGCTATGGATTCTTAACTCAACCAACAAACTGTCTTTACCCAGAAACTACTCACTGTATTTATCCTGACCTCTCACTTGGGGTTAACAGACTGAGCCGATAATTACAGTTTTTCAGCTAAGCTGCAACACAAGAATTCTTGCAGATAAAATCTAAATTAGACACAAAATAAAGCTTGATTCAGTCAGTGGGTGCTCTGAAAACATTGCAGATATGGCAGTGTGTGTGGTAGCAGTGAAATGTGTATCATAATACTTCATTAAATGGAGAATAGTTAATTAGTAGGGTTTAATGAAAATAAATTTGGGCCTTATGTGTTTGAAAGAGAAAACTGTTAGCCTAGTTAAAATACTGCATGCACAGCAGACATGAGTGACTGTAATTGTAGCAAAACATCCTTAGCTACAGTCTGCCAGTTATTAAACACTTATTCACAGGGATTTTTTAACACAATTTTCTACTTCTTTCCTTAGAAGGAATTAAAACAGCTGCCTTCACTTCCCTCCACTGTTGTGCCGAGGACTGAGGGAAATCAGACAGAATACTGCAAAAAGGTATTTTTCTCCCTTGCATGAGGAATTTTGGTACAAGTGTCATGGATATGTAACTTACTCATGTGTTTTGCAGTACTGTAGTGTGCAAAAAGTATGGTTTTTATCAAGACAATGCTTTAAAGCAAATCATAAGATTATTTTGCTGTAGTTTGTTCCTGTGTGTGTGCAAACAGGAAAGTGCCCTGGTCTGAGAGTAGGGTATTTTTTGTGCTCTGTCTGGGCGAGGAGTAAAAATAGTGAAACCAATATCTGACAAATTATAGGTGTGCTTTGCTAAAGTAAATGGAAATAAGTTAAAAGCTTTTAATGGAGTGGATTTTATGGCAGGTACTTGCTAATCTGAGCAAACTTGGGAGTGGCATGTACTGAGTCACCCTCAATGTAATGAAGTGTGGAAAGCAGTAATTCAGCAACAAAAAAAAAAGGTTAATGTGTAGGTGTTTAGCTGAATGGGTTGGAACAGAATGACTGCACTTACTTACATTTAACACAGTCGATATCTTCCTGAAAAATGAATCCTGTATATAAATATGCCCAGTACATGCTTTCTTGGGAAAAATAATTGTCGTGCTTACAAAGCTTGACCTGGAAAACGAGATGAATAGGCTTTCTGTGTTCACTGGCACAGCTGAAGTGATTACATTAGCAACAAAGAGGTTAGCCTTGGGGAAGAATCTCAGTTTCAAACTTTTAGAAAGTTGGAATAACTTTCTGGAAGCTTCCAGTTGGATGTTTTCAGTGGTGTCAGTGGAGAGCCAGTCTGAAGTCTGCCCACTTAAACTGGGTCAGTCATGTTGTTAATAGCAGGAGTTGCTGCAGAGGCTGGCTAAACTGACACGTGCTCTGTTTATATTTCAGGAAAGCCAGGCACTGCATGCAGCTTTGGAACAGCTAAATAATACTGTAGTGGTGTACCAAAAGTTGAATGACATCAAGCTTCTAAATGTGGATTCCGCCATTGGCAACCTCAGCCGGAAAGTTACGCTGTTGGAAAACTCTCCCCTTGTTGTGAAAAATCTGGACAAAAGAGAAAACTCGTCTACCATTGTGGTAAGTGATGGCTCAGGGTGTCTGCTCAGGCTGCTACTTCCCTTACACTGCAGCTACAGCTTTTGAGACCTAACTAAAGAAAATGTCAGAGTGAAACTTGAGATACTTAGGAGTTCATTATAAAAGGCTGGAATTTGTTCCTGAACAGACAACCAGCATTAAGAGTGTCTCAGAAGCAGTATGTCATTTCTTTCCTGCAATATCTACAGGAAAGTGTCCAAAGCACTGTGACATTTAAGAGTTGGGTGGTTGCTTTATGAGGCACGATTCACAAACTGAGCTATGTTTTAGGAATCACTCTAGCACAGATCTGTTAAGACCCACTGAGGAGCTAAGTGGGACTCTGCATTTGTTCAACAGTGCTTAAATTCTAAAAAAACCTCCTAAATAAGTTCATTAATTCTTCAGTGTCTTCTGTCTGCCACACTGGGGCCAGTCTGTGAGAACGTGTTCTGTATGTTTAGCAATAAAGCAACATGCTGATGGTGCTGTAGTAAATTATATAACCCATTTTTATGACTTCATGTTTATTCTACAATGTATCTGCCCTGGTTTATCTCTGTTTCATGTCTGCCAAATTTGAAGGAAAGAAACTCCGTTGTAGAAAATAAAAAGCACGTTAATAAATTCTGCTCTGTTTTTTCTGTAGGGGAATGATGCAACTACCTCTCTAAAAGTGGAAAATGAAGATCAACTAGATAGTGAAACTCAGTCAAATAAAGAACTGAAGGTAAAGTACGGAAATACAAATTACATCAGATTAGTAGAGCATGTAACTGTCTTTCTAAAGATGTTTTAAATGGACTTAATTGAGCAAAGGTCTGCAAAGAGCCACTAGGGGAGTCAAGGACTTGCTTGAAAGCCCCTCTCAGTAATGGTCTGTCACTGGCTGGGAGTGAGTTTAACTGAATGGCCAGATTGTGAGCTGGGGATAGGAGAGGATGCTGCTGAGTTTAGTTTCCATCTGCTGGAAGGAAGGTGGGTGAGTGAACAGGCTGCACTGCCAGTTCTGGGCTTGCATTGATGTGAACTCAACCTCTCATCTGGAGTGTACCAATGAAAAGAGTAAGGGAGCTGCAGATAAAAAAATGTGGGGGTTTTACTTAACAGAGATACAGTGGCTCCTGTGTGAAGGTATTCACTACTGCAGGCAAACCTTTGAAACAATTAAGCAGTTTAATTAATGTATAAGTGTTCAATCAAAGTGTGCTTGACTGTTTTATATTACAGTTTTTCAGTATCTTGCTCTTTTCTGTAGGAAATACAGAAAGTAAATATCAGATTCTTTTGAACTGAGTGTATGCAAAACAATTGCCTGTTTTTCAGGCTGAAGTACTGATTCTGTTGTTTTCCTACAGACCATGTGAATTTATTCATTACATCTTCCTATAGATTTTTGTATTTATTTATTGTTTTTAAATCTTGTTTGTAATTTTAAACTTGATCAGCCTGGATACCTCTAAGTCAGTCAAAAGTGCTTACATGTTTTAAATTACTTCTTTTTCTGATCTTCTACATCTGCTGAAGGGATGCATTTTAAGATTTTTTTTTTTCTGTACATATGCAGGAAACAGGAACTAGAGATTCTCAGGTATCAAAACTAAAAGAGACTCTTCAACTGATCAGTGCTCTCACAAGCAAGCCAGAAAATGACAGACCCATTGAGGCATCAAAGAATGGTAAGAATGTCTTGTAACAGTAATCCATAAACCTGGAGGTTCCCTGTGTAATTCAAAGAATAACTAAGGTGGATAATTTAGATTCTTAAGATTTTGATGAAAGTTTTTTTAGTTAAAGTGGTAGGAAACTGATGTTTCTAAAACAGAGAACTGTGTATGACTCCAAAAGTTTGAAGGTGACTTAAAATGTGTGTGGCAGGATTCACATGGATTCATAGCTGGTGTTTGAAGGCATGCAGTGATTAACTGTAGAACTTTATACCCAATAAGCCAATATACCTGGTTTTGCTTTTTTAAAATATAAGTGTAACATAGAGGAAAGGTCTCTGCCTCTGCTGACTTCACTTCTACGCTTCTGCTGAACATCAGATTTTTAAATACTTCATTACCATAGAACTGTGCTGCTTCTTCATTCCAGGCAGGAGCTGGAAATTATACCTTGCTGTTAGGGAAAGGTGAGAACAACCCAGGTGGGCAGATGTGATTTGCTTAATGAAGCTTCTTAAGCACCCTCAGAGTGGGGAGCAGAAAACACTCCCAGGTCATTCTTTGTGTGTGAGTTTACAAATACACATCTCATAGTTCAGAATGGAAGATTACAGCTGTGTGACTGTCTAAAAACTGTTCTTTCAGTTGTTGATAAAAAATAATCAGTTTTATTGGAATTTTGTTTGGTTTTGCTAGCCGTAATTCTGTGGAATTAGTAAGACTAATAGAAATTGTTTTGTAACAGTTGAAAGTAGTCAGAGTACTACAGCAAAGCCCACAGAGCTTTCAAGGGTGGCTTCAAGGTCAGCTGGTGGCAACACAGAGAAGGACGGGCAGCTGAGCCATCTGTCCTTACCAGGAATTTCCAGCATTGAAGGTATGTCCTTTTTAGGCTGACCTTTTCTTCTGAGTATTTCGTGTAAATGTTTAGGAGGGGATAAGTATAAACATTCTGGGAGATGTGAGGTCAATTTTAAAAGCTTGAGGACTGTGGGCTTTATAAAAAAAAAAACAAAACAGCAATTGAAAAAACTGAAAGGAAAGAATAGCATGTAAAAGAAAAGAAACTGAGATTTAAGCATGAGTGTGCATTGTTAGTGAATTGTAGTTGTTTTGAGTACCAAAGTGTTACATCGAGTGCCCCAGAGACTGGGAGAGAAGTCAAGGGCAGAATTAACATGCTGAAGGAAAAAGAAGTAGCTGAGAGTGTGTATGTTCTGGGGCTTTTTTCTTTTCTGTATTTTTTTTCTCCAAGAGAACACTGCCTGGTCAGATGAATGGTTTCTGGATCTTGCTGTTCAGTCTCTTCAGCTCCTGAAAGGGCAACTCTTTGCATCAGGAAGTGAATGGACACTTTTCCCTTTATATCATCTGTACTGTTGGTATAGCAACAGTCATTCAGAGCTTGCTTTTGTGGGAGATAACTGCATCTGTATGCAGTTAGTGGTTGTAAAATGAGCTGTTAGCTGTGGCCAGAAACAGGGATTACCTTTTTCAGATTTAGTGTAATTTAATCCAGAAATGTTCACGCTTTTTTCTCCTAAACTGTTACCAGCAGCTTGTGACAACATAGGAGGCAAACTCCTCACTCAGGGATGCTGTATGTAATTACTGTGTAGTAAGGGACAGTGATGTAAAACTGGGAAAGCAGCTTATAGGATATTCCTGTGTACTTAAAGGAGCTGTTTCTCAATCCTTGTTCTCTTTGCAGATCTTCAGGAACTGTTTGAAAAAGCACCTGCGGATGCTGATGGAAAACTGTCATACGAAGATCTTCAAAAGCTGCTTGGCTCCACAGCCCAAGAATCACAGAGCTTTAAGGAGTTTGACACAGATGGAGATGAGAAATACACGCTAGAAGAACTGAGATTAGCATTAGGTGTATAGGGTATATGTTTAGAAATGTGATATTGGTGGATGTCACTGTAGCTAAAGGAAGCTACAGGACATGAAAAACTACAGCTGCACTTTCCCAGTGTTTTACTGATCTTTGGAGCTAAATTACTGTACACATTGCCACCTCTTTTTTTCAGTTGCATTTATCGAAAAGAAATTTAGAAATTTATATGTCAGTAGGACATAATATTGGGACTTCGTTAAAATCCAGAAAATTCCCAAACTTGGAAACATTTTCCTCTCGTTATTTCCTTTTCAAGGGAGTTACTGATTATAACTTAAAATGTGTACATACTAAAATAAAACTATGGTTTTATATTTCACTGAAATTTGCCTTAAATTAGAGAGCTGCACTTTATGTAGAGCAGAAGGAAAATCTGTCTTGTGAAGATGGGCTGCTTCTGCTTGTAAATATTTGAGATAGAGTAAATTATGCATATTTAAGGAGAAGTTGTGTCAGGGGCTGCGTTGGTAGTAAGCTGTTTATAATGAGAGACTGAGCCTGGAATGGGGGGTTAAGAGCTTCAGCTAAATTTCTGATTTTGACTAAGTATATCCATGAATAAATTTGGTCTCAGTCAGAGGAAAGCCGGAGGGGTAAGTTATGCCCATCTATAGCAGGATGTATTTTTAAAGGGAAGAGTTGAAAATGTTTTTATATCATGAGCCTACAGGAGCAATTAACTTGCCAAGTGCTTGGGTTTTCACTTCAGCATTCTTCAGGCTTTGCTGTGTTGCATTCAGAATATATTTTGTGAGATGAGCCTATTTATTTTTTTTAAATGAACATATTGAATAGCTTTAATAGATGCTTAAGAGGTAAAAGTCTACAGTGCAGCCTGCTGAGCAGCAGCTGAGCAGTTCATGCCTCAGCAGTGCTCTGATACACTCCAGGAGTATGAGTGGGTGGGAAGGCCCAGAGAAGACTTGTGAGCTCTTTCCTGATTATTGTGACCGCGATCCCTTCTTGGTACCTTTATTTTTTGTCTTCTTGCCAACAGAAGATTCTTACAAGAAGGATGTAAAAAGCTGTGTAGGCATGTGCAATGGCATCATTCTGTACTGACACCTGGTTCGTAAGTGAGGTTTCCTTATTACAGAGGAACTTAAAGATCTGTTTATAGCAGTGGATCTAAACGCAGAGTGTATTTATTACCTTCTCGAACATAGAAAAATGACTTTTGCAGAGAGGATTCTCTCTTGCAGGCTAGATCAGGGCCAAGTTGGGTGATTTTGCTCACAAATATCACTGATGTTGTTAAGAGTTTTTTGCATGATTAGTAAGTTGAAGTTGCCCACCTCGCTGAAACATCAGTTTATGAGAAAGTCCGTTCATAATTGTTGACTTTTATATAACTTTAGACTGGATGTTTTATCATTAATTGTATTTTGGAAGTATGAATCAGCATAGGAATGTACAAAATGGAGCCCTGTTACCCATTTCCTAGGCTTCTTTCACTGTTGCTCTTCTATCCTGTTTGGGTAATGCAGATGCCACCCAGTACCAAAATGCTTTTGACGTGACGTTTGAAAACGCCGTATTTAAAAACAAAACAAAATCAACCAACCTTGGCTTTAGAGAGACAAGAAGCCAACGCTTGCTTCTTGCCACTTCCCATACCCTTTTATACACTACTGTATGATTCCTTAACCAAATAAAGAAAAAAAGCAATAAAATGTAACCATTCTGATATTTTATTTGTATATACTGTATCATAGCCATATGCCAGAGTTTGCAAAATATTTTTGGAAGTCATTTGTATGAAATTTAACTTTACCTTAAAATTTAAAAGATTATGGTACCGCCTTGTGAATCTTTTAGTGTTTTGTTTTGTTGCAGTCTGCTTTTCTTTTAGAAGGCTCTTCAGCAGCAGTAGTGAAAATGCCAGCTAGACCTGATGTGTGCTGTTCCACTGCCCATGTCCTCTGCCTGAGCCCGCGGAGCTCAGCTGGTCAGTGCTGGGACACAGCTGCCCAGGGCTGCTTCTTAACTTGCATGTCGAGGGCACAGTCTATGGCTAATTGCTGTGGTCACTTGTAGGATGGGTCTGTGCTGTCAATTTGACAAAATCTGAGCATCCCTAAAGTGCAGTGGTCTCTT
Source organism: Edolisoma coerulescens (assembly GCA_013397115.1). Taxonomy (NCBI): domain Eukaryota; kingdom Metazoa; phylum Chordata; class Aves; order Passeriformes; family Campephagidae; genus Edolisoma; species Edolisoma coerulescens. The sequence continues at coordinate 1,338,721 of VWZW01008123.1, read as the reverse complement.
CTGTGTTGCAGGCTGGGAGCACCCATCCTATCCCTGCGAGGTTCCTGCTACTCCCCCGCTCTCCATCCCGCATGCTTCCCAAAGCCCTGACGCCGGGTGTGGGCAGGGTTATTCTCTCGTGTTCGATGAAAAGCCGTGAGTGTAATTAAATACACTCATCCAGATCAGCTCCCTGCCCTAACTCGTGCAGCTGCTGGTGGGGTACCAGAGGAGCGGCTGGATGCTCTGGGCAGCAAGTCCTTGAGAAAAAAGCGATGTTTGTGTGAAATGAAAAGCAGTGAAGCGATGAGAGCGAGCTGTAGCAGGAACAGCGCTATGCCCCGCCGAGCCTTGCTGTTGTGCCGTGATTCCTGGGTTCGCTTTCAGGCTGTACCTCTGGGTTTGGGTGACCACTGTGTACCTCCCCCTACGGTTACCGACCTGCGCGGGGAGCGGGGCCGTGCCCACCGCGCTTGTTCGCTCCTTAGCGCTCCATCATGTAACGCGACTTTTTAATTTGTCTCAATAAAACTNCGGGCGGAGCGCGGGGCGGGCTGAGGGGAGCGGGAGCCATGGCGGGGCCGCTGTGCCAGGGCTGGGGCCTGGGGGCGGCCCTGCGGAGCCGCGCCGCGCTCCGGCCCCTCGGGCTGCTGGCACCGCCGGCACGGGGGGTGCTGGGGCCGGCAGCGGGAACGGGAGCGGGATCGGGAGAGGCGGCACTGGAGGAGAATCCCTTCTACGGGAAGTACCGGCACAAGATCCAGGAGCTGCGGAGGTGGGCCCTGAGGGAGGCGGCAGCAGGAGGGAGGTGGGCGGGCTGTGTTTTGCGAAAAGGGCGTGCTGGGGGAGCTCTGTCTTGGAGGAGAGGTGTCGTTCTGTTTCAGCTTTTCGCCCTCATGAGAAACTCGATTAGTTTAGGCCAGTTGCCTTGAAATTCCCATGTCGTCGGCACCAGGTCAGTGAGGGTCGTCTCCCAACGTGGTCAGCTTGATAAGAGAGAGTTTTGCGAAGATGAAATGAAAATTTTAAATTGAGAACATGAATCGGTATCATAGTAAACATTTTAAAAGGCCAAATTATGTTCATCACCCAGCACTGCTCTCCACCTTTGGAAACCACTGGAGCAGGCAAAGAGTATTCCAACTTTGGAAATCATTGGAGCAGGCAAAGAGTATTCCAGCTTCTTAGTCTTTCATTGTATTATAAGGGAGGATTTGAACAGAAAATGAGTAGGCAGAAGTTGGTCTTGTTTTAGGTGTAAGTCCATTCGCTGGCAAGGCCACAATTGGAACAGCCCATAGAAGAATCATGGTTTTATTATTATTTTTTTTTAATAAAGGTGGGTTACCTTACTTAGCAATAGAAATGATGCAAAAAACTTCATAGACTCACTCACAGAACCATGGAATGGCTTGGGTTGGAAAGCACCTTAGAGATCAACCACTTCCAACCCTCCTGCCATGGGCAGGGACAACTTCCACTAGGACTGGTTGCTCAGAGCCCCATCCAACCTGGCCTTGTTGGAATCCAGTCCCAAAAACAAATCCAAAGCCTTGGGTCATAGGAAATATTGTGCAACAGCTTTCATAGTTTCTTAACTCTCCATTAATTTTTCCTGTTTTTTGTCGTAATTAAAAACTTAAGATTATTTAAAAGCAAACTGGAATGTTTTAGTTATATGAATTTATGTCCAGTTGGACAAGGAGCAGGGAGTTGGACTTGGATGATCCTTATGGGTCCCTTCCAACTCGAGCTGTTCTGTTGTCCTGTTGTACTGTTAATAGTCCCTTTTCCAATTCAGGTCCAGTCCAGATGTGTTTGAATCCCGTATGGAGAAAAGAAGTGAAGTGAAAAAGCAGCCTGTGGGACATTCCAAACAAGGAGAATTTATCAGATGCATGGAGGAAAAGGCAAGGCCAATTTTCTTTGTAAATCACATACATTAAAGCTATTAAGTTATTTATATGGGATCAGCATAATGTTACAAACTTGAAGCATTCCTGTCAGTAGAAGTCCTGCAATTTCACTGTCTGATAGCTAAAAGCATTGTTCTGTACTCCTCTGTATTATTTCTTAGACTGTAAATTCCCCGCTTGAAACCTTATTTAAGTTTAATTAGTTCCAGATTAGTTTGGCCAGAGGAGTGACACAATCCTGCATTTATCATTTTTTAGTGAATGCAAGAAAACTGTTCAATAATATTGGATCCAAAATGCTTAATAGTTTCCTTTTGACTAATCCTTTCTGGCCTTGAAATTCATAATTCACATTAAGTTACTAATCTTATTTACTTCACCTAATCAATCACTTATTTTATTAAAAATACACTGCAGTGATCTTCAGGTATCTTGAGCTCCCACTCAGGAGTTTTTGTCAGCAGGCAGGTTATGTGTGGCAGGGAAGGCAAATAAATGGTATTGAAGTATTAGCTGTAAAACTAAAGAAAGATGTTTTCTTGCAGGCAGAAGGCTTGGGCAGCAAGACACCAAAGGGAGGATTCACCAAGGATAAGGTAAGGGAGATGAACCCAAGTGTTAAGAGGGGACATTGTGGCCAGGCAAGGGTGTGGATTGACTTGTATTGCCACGGTCAGCGCTTCAGTCAAGAACACTTTGATATAAACCTGGTGTTCCTTATGCTGCATTTCAGTGTAAGATTTTAGTTTGCTGTTGGGATCATGTTCAACCTTAAAACTCCTGGCATTCTGGGTTTTTATTACCCTGTCCTTTCTCTGTGATGCCCTGGAAGTTCCTTCCAGTTGGGGGATCCGTTCTGAACAATAAATGGAAAGGGTTAGGCTGCTTTTACAGCATGGAAATACGTTTCCAGTGATCAGCCAGCCCAGGGACAAGAGAATCCTCTTTCACATTCTTTTATTTTGGTAAATTCTCAGTGTAAATCTGCCGAGGAGTACGTGTTCGAGATGGCTGATGGCAGAAGGCTGCAGCTCCTCTTGCAGCTTCAGTAGGGATCTGCACAACTGGAGCAAAGCATGTGCTGTGTCCTGAAAGAATCTACTCTGCCTCAGTGCGTGAATCCACTTCATGATGTGTTGCTGCTGTGTTTTATTTGGCAATTAAAGGGACTAAGTCACGCTATAAATCAAATTAAGTTCCTCTAGGTTGATTTTGTTCTCTGTAATTGCATCCATTCATTCTGGATTGTTACATGAATCAGAGAACTGCCATCATGCCAGATTCTTTATGCTTTCTTTTGCAGACACTTGATTCAATTCTTAATGTTGAGATGGTGAAAGAAAAATCAGCGGAGGAGATAACACAGGTGATGGATTTAAATGGAATAAACTTTGCTTCACATCTGTGCTTAATAGTAATCCACGTCTAAGGATGGAAATTTTACTTAGACTGAAAAATAAAACACAGCTGTGGATGTATATTTTTAAAAAGCACATTCACTTGGGTATCCACAGGAGAAGATAAAGTTTTCTCCATCTGGGTAAGTCCTCCTAGGATGTACTCCTAGGAGGTACAGGTACACTGGGGTATTGCCATCCTGCTATGGTGGAGAAAAAGACTGTCAACACAGAGGAGCATTATGCAAAGACTTGTCTTCTGTTGAAAATGTTTTGTATGTTCTTTATTAAAAAAACCACCACCATCACCACCAAGAGAACCAACCAGAAGCCATTAGTGTGATTGTTGGGAAAAATGTAAGAAGCACTTCTGATGGTTAATAAATACCGAGCCACCTCTGAGCCCACTGCTGATTTCTGTTACCTGGATAGAATCTGTCATTTGGCACAAGTACTCTGGAACCTCAGGAGAAGTGTGTTGAATTAGCAGGAAAGTCAGTCAGTCTTGACTGAAAAATGCTTTGATTGCTCAAGGTGCTTACAAAGCTTAGTTGACATTTTAAAGCATTTAACGTTACTGGTAAATGCTGGACTTCAACTGTATCTCATCTTCTTTGTTTCCTACAGATTTGGAATCAGTATTTTTCTGCAAAAGACACGGTTTATGCTGTTATTCCTGTAAGTAGTTCCCCTGTAGTTCTGCACTTGAAAAGCCAGCATGCAAAGCTTTCCTTTCCAACTGTGATTCTGCTGCTTTTAAAAGCAGTCATTAAAGGAAAATGAGGTTTCAAGGACAAACTTACTTTCTGGGTTCAGTGATTTTATTGCCCCAAACAAAGGCTTTTGTTCCCAGAAATGCATATCCCTTTTTTTCTCACTCAGAGGAGTTTAAATAAATCAAGGACCTTTTTCTGCACACCTGGCTGGAATTGCCAGGTTTATTTTAATACAAGCATCCAATACTCTTCGCAAGGCCCTAGTGTTTGTTAAGCAGCATTTGTATTTTTATTTACTTTTGCTCAGAGTTGCTTGTTTCTTTGCCCTCTTCCCTGCAGCACAGGCAGCTGCCTCAAGGTTAATGTGGCAGTCCTAGAGCACTTGGCTGGTTAACTTGCATGTGGCTAATCACTTATGACTTACTTTCATACATTTACAATTATTGGCAGCACTGTCTTTCGCTGAGATTGCAGGGTGTTTCCTGAGATAAGATCATATTTCTTATTCCTGATAACTTTTCCCGATGTTAATTGTTCTTAGTTTGCATTAGGCTGAAGGAGATGCTTTTCACTTCGGGGATTTCTCTTTATTCTTTTCTTCAGGGTCATTCTGTGATTGCGATCTCTTAAATCTGTCTTTTCACAACTGTGTGTTCCTTGAGTTCTTGAAACCTCATTTAGATCTGGGGTCTGATTTGTAGTTGTATTTGGCCCTTTGAGCTGCAGCTGAATTCAGTGGGAGGCAGTATCCTAAATGTGTGATGTGCTGTAGGCTCTGAAAATGGAAGTGTGGGATTTGAAGTCAAGCAGCTTCGTGTTTCAGTTTTCCCGACATGTGGATGTTGTGAAAATAGTTTGACTTGCACATTTACTGTAGCAGAGGGCCAGAGCCAGGGACTCCAGTTAAAATGATGTAGGTCTTTCATTAGTGGGGCTGGCACTGTACTTTGGTGCACTGTTTTAGGAGGAGTGTTGGAAGCTTTTTAAGACTTCAATGCAAACTAGATCCCAGGCACATTAGGAAGCAGCTCATGGTGTCATCGAGGGGAAAAAAACCCTTTGTCTTTTGCCAGAAGCTTTTTGTTGGCTGGAAGAAAGGCCTTGCATAATTCTCCAGTGCTTAAAAGTACACATGAAGGAATTTCTTGTTGATGAATGGCATATGTTTTCTTTCCTGAACACCTAAGAGTTGATATTAATATAGTGCTGGGAAGCAAAAAAAAAAAAAAAACATTAGGCAAAAGATTTGGGGAAACACAGAAAACATGTGAATGAGATTGCCAGGTTTCATCAAGGCTGACCAAATAGGGTTGTGGTTTTAATTTAAACCTAAGCAATAAGTATGTTACTGAGTGTATATATGGGCTGCACTTTTATACTGAAGAACAGATGACAATGATGTAAATCCACAATTTGGAGCCAGGGTTGTGTTGTCTTGCTCAGCTGTTGACACTACATGATGCAGTGGAGCAGTTACTGAAAGAGGATGTAATGTAAGCCTCAGGCTTGGGGCCCCCACATCCAAGGAATGAAGCTCTGGATCCAAGGATTTTGCTGCTGCATCTTAGAGACAGCCTTGTTAAATCGGGATACCGATGACCTTTAGGTAAATAAGAACTAAATGCAGCTTTCCACGCACTCGTTGCCATCTGTCCCCGCTGCGGGACCTTCTCCAGATGGAAGTTGTACCGTGTAAAGGTTAATGAGGTGATTGTGAACAACTCTGCATCCACGTTTGTGTTATGAAAATGGAACTTTTCTTTCTCCTTCCCCAAAGGCAGACAAGTTTGATTTGATCTGGAAGAGAGCCCAGAACTGTCCATCGGTACGTACGGCAGTGCGTGGTTGCTGTAATGCTTCTCCTCTTCAAACCTAACCCATTAACTTTTGACCCTTCTGTGTTCATACCCGTTGTATCAGCCTGATTAGTAAAATCCAGGTGTTCAAACACTTGTCCTAGTGCTCAGATAAAGCAATGGCTATTCATATGTGTTAAACAGTTTGATCTAGATAGAAGAGATGGAGGGTTGAGAGAACAGCAGCACAGAATCTCCCAGGGAATGGAGACTTTACTGGGTTGATGGATGAGTCCTACCTACTTCACTTGCCAAGAGCAAGATCAAATGTATCTGGCATCCCGAGCTACTTGGAGATTGGGAGGTTATTTATAGCCTGAAGTGCATTTCTGTACAGTGCACTGGCATTCAGTCAGGTATCCTGCATGATTTTCTGCTCCCATGTTGTCCTTCCGTTGGTGTGGGAGAATAAGCAAGTCTGTAGCCTGTGGAGCTGGATAGGCTGTAAATCTCTAGAGAGAAGATGCTTGCAACCTGTTCTGGAGCAGCTGATAAAATGACAGGATTAAATGCTCTGTTCCTTACCTTATATTTGACCATTTCTGCTGTTAGTTTTCTAGGTGAGAACAAAAAAGTCGGAGTCTGAATGTTCTCCACTTTCCTTTCCTTTTTATGTCTCAAAATACTGATAAAAGTATTTGCCAACATATTTGGTAATGAAATAATAGTGATAGGGTAATTCTGCTTTACTGTGCACTTTGAAGTCTGGTTCTTGCTGTCCTCTCACTCCTGGTGGGGCAAAAAAACCCTTTTTTTAGTTGTGGTTCTGTCACTAAAGCTTTAATGCTGGAGGCCAGTGTGACACAGGCCTCGTTTTGTTCTACAAAAGAGAAAATTGGTTTGGTTTTTTTTATCATTTCTCTGCAGTTTCTGTATGCTTTGCCAAGAAAAGAAGGCTATGAGTTCTTCGTGGGGCAGTGGTCTGGAACAGAATTACACTTCACTTCCCTGATAAACGTTCAGGTGAGTGTTTGAGATAAGAAGTTCAAAATTGACTTAGGATCCAGAGATAGATAATATCAGCATATTGCAACATGTGGTATTTGCTAAATAGTTTAACCAACAGGTTGTCTAGATTACTTTGAAAAGAATTATCATGACAAAACCTGCCATTAGTTATGGGTTAATTAGTACATTAGTTACAGGTAAATTAGTAAAGTTAGGGGTATTAAGTGTCTCTCTAGTGTAGAGGAGAATTAGGTAGAAATTCAGTAGTCTCAAAACATAAGCAGGAGCCAAACTTTTTAGAACTGTTTGTGCAAGCTACTTAAAAATAGCAGTAGATGCTGTAAGATGAAATATCTTTCAAAAAATTGTGTGTTCTTTTAAATGCAAAATGGTCCTTAGTCAAGGAAAAAAACAACCTAACTGCAAATCCCTTGTTTTCAGTAAATACCAAGAATAATGAACTTTAATTAGAACTGTCCCTTAAGCCCTGAGAAGTAACTGCCTCTGCTCACATTTTGTTATCAAGCACACAAATCTGCAGTGGAGGGAAGGTTTTTATGGGACACTGACAGGTTTCTTTCTCTCCTTCAGACTCAAGGTGAAACTGCTCCAAGCCAGTTGGTCTTGTACCATTATCCTGATCTGCAGAAGGAGAAAGGCATAGTACTAATGACAGCAGAAATGGACTCCAAGTTCTTGGTAAGAGAAGTCTGTTCATTGGCTTCCTTCATTTTATGCTGCAACTCCTCCTTCAGTTTTGCATTAAAACCAAATTACAATGAAGCCTTTCAAAGACCCTTTGCCAAAGAATGCTCTTACTGTCTTTCGTTAACCTGATGTACATAAGGCTAGGGAAAGCTAGAAGGGAATCATCAGTCTTTGGTGATTGCAGTTCATGCATTCTTTTTTTTAATTTGGGTATTATAGTTGATTGTTGTAAAAGAACAAAGGTTCTGTTTCTCTTACTAACAGAAGTAAATTTAAATGAAAGGTGTTGCTACCTGCAAACAAGTTAAAACAGTGTTTTGAAGTTTGTGCACACCTGTGCTCTTTCCCTCTGTATGGGCACACCATTATTGGCACATCTGTACCAGTGCCTGCACTGGTGGCACTGGGCACTGTAGTGGTGGAACAAGATGATGAAGATATCCCTCCTCTAATTGACCTCCTGACACCCCTTCTGAAACAATGAGTGGAGTAATTGGTAATGCTTTTCTTTTCCCCTCTTGGACCTCAGAGCAAACAATCAATCTTTGCAAGTAGGTCAGCTGTAAGAAGGGAAAAATGAGGACTTGGTGCATCTTAGAGTGGGCAGGGATCACAAAAGACACACTTGACCTCTGAGGCAGATGCGCAGCAGGAGAGCTGCTGAAACACGCGGTGCTGAAGTGTTTAAGTAGGTCAGGAGCCACAGGGAGGTGGTTTGTTAAGAGATTTGCTAAAGTAAGGTGACTTGGAGCTGAGCCATGTGGTGAGCAGGACTGTGGCCTTTCTTTTGCAGTGGGGCACTGGCGCAGCCCCACCCCGATGGTAACAGCTCTGTTCTCACTCCCAGGTGGTCCATGATGCCCAGTGCTTGGCCAACCAGGTGCAGCTGTTCTATGCCACGGATCGCTCCGAGACCTACGGATTAGTGGAGACCTTCAACCACAGATCCAGTGAATTTAAATACATGTCAGTTATAGCAGAGCTGGAGCAAAGCGGGCTTGGAAAAGAACTGAGACCTGGGCAGGTTTCTGACAAGTCATAGAGCCTGGCCTGTGGTAAAAGGAGCCAGCAGCAGGCAGGGGGTCCTAGGAGGGGTGGTCCAGTGTCTTCTGTTTTACAACTTGGATTTGGCCACAGAAATTCTGCAGACATCCTGGGAGAGTGACAGTCAAGCCTGTCTGGCACTGATGCAAGATGAGGACTTGGGCCATTTGAACAACAGTAACTAATTGCCAAAAAATGGAGCCCAGTGATTGAATGTAACTTCATCAGAAAGAGCCATTTTCCCTGTCCTGTAACTTCTGCTGCCTGCTGGATTGTGGAAATCTGAAATAAAGTGACAGAAGGGGAACTATGTAACAGGCTGTACTGACATCAGGAGAGAGATGACAACCAGTGTTTCTTCTCAGTAAATGCATTTTAAATGCCCTCCACCATTATAATTGCATGGTTCGGTGCTTTTTAATCTGTGTGGAATTCATACAGGCTTGTCCATCAAGAAGAAAGAATAGGAGCAATGCTCTAAGACAGACACCTCTTTGTTCCTTTGTGAGGTGTCTTACACAGATGTATATTGTGGTCTGAGTTGTTCTCAGGATTAAAAAAACAGAGTCACTAGATTTGTTCTGGGAATTTTCTGCTTCTTAATTGATATATTAATTGTATCCTGTTGCTGTGTTTCTGTCTTTGAGATGTTATTTTTGAGCAGTATGAACATGTTTTTATTTTTTTAGTACATTTTTAACAGTGTAGAGGAATCATTGCTTGTTTTACAGGATTATTTTTTCTCAGACTAGCATCTAGTCAGCCAGCTCACAAATGGTATTTGAAGGGACAAAAAAATCACTCTTGTTCCCACTTCAGGAAAGGCACTATCCATAATAAAGGAAAGATGGACTGGCATAGCGACAGAGAGAGAGTCACCAGCCAGCTTCTTGTTTGTCAAGTGGCAGCTCATGAAAAAAAATGTGTTGCTATGAACATGCAGAGCTGCTTTAACACAGCAGTGTGGGTAAGCTTTACAAACTACAGCAGGTTGGGGGTTTTAAACCTGCCCCCAGCAAAAGAATCCCAAAACTGATGCTTTGAGCTTCTCTTGTGTTCATTCCCAGCAGCGGCAGGCAGCACATCCATGGACAAGGACACAGTGCAGCAGTGTGATGTGCAGCCTGTGGGGTTACCAGCACTGCCACCACTGCACAGGGGGACAAATAAACACAGGACAGCCAGGAGCTTCCAGGAGCAACACTGAAATCCTTCCCATTCTACATCAAACCCCCAGCACCAACTCATCCTTGGCACTAAGTAACTCTGGGCCACATTGCACCCTGTCAGCCTGCTGGAGCTGGCAAGCATTCATTCCCTCCTTTGCCAACGAAAAGGGGGCAAGAAGGGTGTGCAGTTTGTCTGTTAGAGGGCATGGCTGGTATAAATTCTCTTCGTTAACGACAACCTGACGTGGAGCTGTGATGAGTTATGAAGGTTTCTTGCACCATCTGTTTGCTGTGTAGTGGCAGGACCCCGCTGCTGTAATGCCCACTGTCACTCCGTACTTTCTCAGCCCGTTCTTTGCACTACATGGCCTTTGAAAGGTCCCTTCCAACCCAGCCCATTCTCTGATTTTATGACATGAACACTTCAGCTGAGCACTACAGCTATACAGTGCAGTTTTATGTTGGGGTCTATTTTATCATCAACTCTTAGATGTTGGGTGTGAACTCCTGTCCATCCAGGAAATTGCAGGATGTTTCTAGAAGAGGCACATCTTCTCTTGGGGCTTTGCTGAAAGGAGATGGTCTGGCTCTCTGGTAATGCCTTTTGGTTTCTGTTTATTAACTGTGTTCAGAGCAGTCTGCATAGCAAGGGAATAATCAGTCAGAGGAGGTGTGGATAGGACTGTGATAATCTGAACAGCAAATTACCTTTATTAAAAAGCAATTCTGCTTCTGGTGTATAGTGTTCATGCTCCGTTTATCATTTTTCCTTAGCTGATAGAAGGGCTGTTTTGATTTATTCACTTCCTGCTTTGAAGAAGTCAAAGTTGCTGCAGTCATTTTTAATGTAGCTATAATGGCATCTAGTGAAATCCTGGGAGTGAAATCCAAGGCTTCCAAATCTACACCTCAGCCTCTTTCTGAGCACAAAAGATCAAATTCTCAGGTATAAGGCTGTAGTGATCACTACCTGTCATTTTGAGTGTTGTTTTTTTCAACCCATCATGTGATTTTTCCTAAAGTAAGAACTTCTCCAGGGCTGTAAAAAAGGCAGAAATGACCAGTAATGAGCCTGAAACTGGGATGAAGACCCATAATAAAATGGTCCAACAGAATCTCTAGGTCTGATCCTCTGCCCCTGAATGACTGCTGCAAGGGGGAGTAACCCAGCTGAAGCCCTACAAACCACCCTTGCTGCAGGAAACCATCGGTGATTTGTGGCTGTGCGGCTTCTCCAGTGCCTGGGATGCACTTGTGCATGAACTGTGCTGCCTGGCACAGCCTCGGCGTGGGCTGACCATGGGCACGGATGGGCACTACAAGCTGCAGAGTGGACACAGACCCCCGGGACTGTCAGGCTCTGTGCAAATCAGCAGCCGCGCCAGTTATAAGCCGCTAAAAACTCACATAGAATTTGTAAGACTTGATGCAATTAGGATCTGTGCTGAGCCTAGGGGCTGGTGAAAAATAACGCTGTTAGGCTTGGCATGGGGAGAGGTAACAGAGAGAGAAGGTGGCTGTGGGACTCATGTGCCATCCAGCCACTAGAGGGAAGGTTTGTCTCCTGATTCTGAGCTCTGGGCACGCACACAGCTTGCCTGAGCCTGTCTGCTCAGCTTTGTGAACTTTTGTCACTTGCGTGCTGAGAACCCTTTAGATGCTCAGGCTGCTCCTGTATGCTCCGTAATGAGCTGGGCTGCGCTGAGTTCAGCCCACGGTTCCACCAGCCCCGTGTCCTAGATCCCACCGGAGCTGCCTTGGGGAAGGCAAGCATCCTGCAGTAGTTTCCCAGCATATTTTGGTGGTTGCCCGTCATTTTTGGGCCAGGATCTTCCCAAGATGGATGTGTCTGGTTTTAGTAGCCCTCAAACGGGCAGTTTCAGGGAGAGGAAGCCCAGGACTCCCAGTGGCCCCATGTAAACTAGAGCCCCTGCAGCATCCTGCAGCAAGGACTTGCTGGTGGAACCAGGTACTGTAGGAGCCCCCTCAATGCTGGCTGTGGTCTGCTCCAGCTGGAGCAGAGCCCAGGGCCGGGATGTGGCAGGAATTCCCGCTAGGAGTGGTGGAGCAAGTTTTGCAGGCAGAGGCTCTTTGTTACCAGCGTCTCAAACCTCTGGCTTGCCCACCCACCCCTGTCACCGTGGGGAGATAAACCCAGAGCCCGTCCTGCTCCCCGGGGAGGAAGGTGGCAGTCGAAGCAATCAAGGAAGTGCAGATTGACGGGCGACGTTCTTACCCTCACTTAAAATGATGACTCCAGTGCTTTTTCGTCTGTGCCTGGCTTTTCTCCCTGTGCCTTAGAAAATGGCAAGACTCCAGTGCCCTGTGATCCACGGCTGAAGAAGTTCTCACTCCCTGGCTCTGAGTTTGTGCAGGACATGGAGCAGAGCAGGGAACTGACTGTTCCTGACGCTGCATTAGCTGAGGCCAACTCTTCTGAGCACGTCCTTGTCCTCTCTGGGAATAACCAGAGCAAACCCACTGCTCCCTTTGCTTTGTCTTCTGGTGTGCACAGGCATTCAGAGCCTTCAAGCCCTGCCTGGGAACAAGCATGTCCCCGGCTGCTGAAGGGGCTGTGCCGAGGGGGTGCCGTGCAGGGCATTGTGTGAGAGCCCAGCGCAGTGGTGGGGGCTGGCAGGGGGCTCCCCGGCCCTCCCCCAGTGCAGCCATGTCCTCACAAGCCTTGCGACGCTGCTTCGCTGCCCTGGGCCTCTTCCCGTGACTGCCCGTGAGCTCCGCTGGAGCCGCCCAGTGCTCCGGGCTCGCTTCCGTCCCTGCTTCCTTCCCCCGATAAATTCAGCCGTGCACCTGCCTTCAGGAGCGAGGCCAGCACTCCCCTCTTCCTTCCTCCAGGGCAGACAAATGCCCTCTTCACAATAACACATCCCTCCTTCCCCAGACCTGTCCCTCGGACCTTTTCCTCTCTCCCAAGTGACTCCTGCTTCCCTCCCCACAGCTGGGACTGCGGGTGGCTCCGGGACCGTGGGCTCTCTGCTCTGTGACGTTTCCAAAACCTTATGCGAGGGGGTAACTCCTGAGCAGGAGGTGCTGCTCTCCCCTGTGGACTTGTGGGGCTGCAGCTGATGTAACTCCAGCCCCTGTGCTGTTGTCCTGGCCCCTCTCCTTTGGCTCCAGACTGCTGAGGGTGGGAGGACCCCATCTCTCCTCCAAGTATTTTGGCTCCATCTCGCCTGGATGTAAATTCTGGCTTTGAGTTGCCTTTGGGATCTTTGCTATTCGGCCAAGCCCCCTCACTTTTGGATTTCTGCCCATTTTTTGCTGCGATTTCAGTTGAAAATTTCCTCCTGGCTTGGCATTTGCTGTTGGGAGTTACATCTGCTCCACAGACCTCTGCCTCCAGCTGACAAGATCCGAGGACATTCTGCTTGCTGCATCCCTTGGAGAGGAGCATGGGCATGGGTCCCCAGGATGGAGGACAGCAGAGTTGCTCAGCCCTTGCTGGGACTTGTGGTGGCTGTAATGTGCAAGCAGGGAGCATCCAGCATTTGGGATGAAGAAAGGCTTTGCCTGAACCTGCCGGAGCCAGGAATGGGGCTGGTTTGCCAGTGACCAGGAAGAGTCTGCTGGATTACTTGAGCTTGATCCTGATTTTAGGGGTTACTATGACCTGAGAATACCTGCAGTGACTGTGAGAGATTCACTCATGAGCAGGGCAAGGCTGACGTGGAAAAGGCTCAGCCTGCAGGTCCTGGGGAGGATGCACACACAGAGTCGAGCTCTGAGGTTATGGCTGTTGTACTGGGTTAGCTGATGGTGGTGGTGGTGGGAAGCAGCTGGGCAGATGAATTTGACAGCTCGTGCTTCCCGCCTGCCTCGGGGGCTGTGCAGGGCGCTTCACCTCAAGGTTTTGCCTTTTCTGCAGGTGTGAGACACCTCAGCCAGCTCATGCTGTAGTGGGTGCAGAGCACAGGTGAATCCTGCTTGTCCTTGGTGTGTCCTTCTCCCATCAGCTGGTTCAGGACCTGCCCTTCAGCCATGCCCCAGATGTGGACAGGCAGAAAAGCAAGGGGTGTCTGGGATGTGCAAGCTCCCGATTCCCTGCAGCTCCAGTCGAAAGTGATCCACCAGTGGCTGCTGCCCAATGGAATGGGCCCTACCATGTCTTCTTCACTTCTAATAAGGTGCTACTGCAGGTGCCAAAGAGTTTCTATTGCACCTACACCAAACAAAACTCACAAAGAGAGCGAGGAAAGGAGAGCGGATGCCTTGCAGGGTTGGACTGAGCTCCCTCGTGTCTGTCTGGTCTGGCAGGCTGCTGTATGACTTTATTTTTAATGACTGCCTCTGAACATTGTGCCTCGAGAGCAAACCCTGGCATCACCTGCAGCTGAGAAGCCGTGTTACAGGGGACGGAGTCTGGATCCTGCAGAGATGCATCCTGCTGGATGCACAGGCCGCGTGGGGTCGGGAGATAAATCCCCGGCTGCAGCAGTAGGGGATGCCAGGCAGGGTTCAGGGAATCAAACCCTCATCCTAAACCCTCCAGCTTTATGCCAACGTGCCCAGCAGCCACATCTTTCTGCCATCTCAGGCTGCTGGGCTTGTGGTTTCCTTTCTTATACTCCTGCTGCTCCTTGCCCCGTGCCCCATTGCCCAGCTCGCCCCATCAGCTGCAAACGCTTGGCTTGACCTGAATTTAACACACGTGCAAGAAAGCCTAGAAACATTTCCCTCCCTAGAACTGTCCCGGTGCCAAACAATTTGCAGACGTTTCAGTGTGGCCAGAGCATCACATCTCATCCCCTGGGAGCGACACGTCACCGTGCCAGGAAGGGAACCGTGAGTGGCAGGGCCATGCTCTGCCTCCCCCTGCTGCGACACCCACCAGCATCCCCCGTGGGGTGCACACCGGTGTTACACCCCCCCGGAGGCTGACCCCAAAGCGGATCCCGGCTCCTGCCAAGCCATCCCACGCTGGCTGGCCGCTCCTGCCGGCGCCGAGCGTGCTGGCTCGGGCTTGCCTTTGCTGAGCAGGATTTAAATACCGCAACGCGCTTCAGAACTCACCCCACCTCCGACAGAGACGGAAAGTAAGTGCTCTGTGCAGAAAAAGTTTTTCTCTTTCTTTTTTTCCCCCTCTCTCCGGCTTTTCTGTTTTGGATGGCATCCAGCTTGGCCTGGCATGGAAACCCCCGGCTGTTTTTGCGTGCGTGCGGAGCGGGGAAGGATGAAGGGAAAGGGACTGTGAAAAGATGGGGGGAGGAGGGGAAAACACTCCGGGATTTCATCTCCTTTCCCCAGCTCCCTGCTGTCCTGTGAAAGCCGGAGCCAGCCAGCGGCACGGGACTGCACGCCAAGAAGGATCTCAGCATCCAGGAATGGTGCGGGGGTGTGGGTGTGTGTGAGTGCCCACCCATGAGCCTGCGAGCCCACGGCGGCGGACGGTGGGGGCTGGCGGGCCCGCTTCCAAGCGGGTTTTCCAGGGACAGCTGGAGCTGCCGGCAGGGTCAGGATGTGACATCACTGACCGGAGAAAAACCCTCGGCCCCCGGTTTCTCTAACGAAACCCCCGTGAGCGCTGGAGCGAGGCAGTTCTCCCTGCTGGTGCTGCTGCGATCCCCGAACTGCCAGCAGTCCCGAAAGAGAGCCTGGCTTGGACTTTTATAGTTTTAATTTTTCTTTCCTTTTTCCTGAATAAGAGCAGAAAGTGCAGCGGAGGGATTTGAGACTGAAAGCCGCCGTGCCGGGGGATGAGGTGAGTCCTGGGGATGTAAAAACCCAGCACCGCACCCTTGAGGATGGTCCTGGGGTGCTTTTAAGCACGGGATGGGCAAGACCTGGGTTGGCATTAGCCTGGGAAAGAGCAATTTTTCACCCAGCCGGGCCATGGACGCCTGCAGAAAGCTCTTCCCCTTCCTCTGGGGTGTCCCAGCTCAGCTGCCAGTGTGTAAATAGCAGGGAGCCTGTTTGGGGATGCTGGGCAGGGATCCGCGCAGATGGCCGGCAGGGAAAGGGGGTCCCTCAGGGGCAGGGGGACAGGCAGGGGAAGGGGGACAGGCAGGGGAAGGCAGCACACGCGTTTCCCGAGCGGGACAGCCCCGGCAGCGGCTTTGCCGGTGTCGGAGGGAGGGCGGAAAGTTGTGGGTGGAGGAACTGGGCGAGAGCAAGTGGTGGAGATGGGTTTTCAGCAGCTGGCTTATCTCCTCTCGTCTTCTTCCCTGAGCTCGCAGGCCTGGAGCTGTCGGTGTTTGGAATTACAGCTCTGACAACAGAGTAATCACCCTTGGGACTGAACCAGAGCTGTTGGACATCATTGAGGCCATTGGACGCTTCTTTGCAGGGCTCGCAGCAAGTTACTGGTAGCAGCAGTGAGATCTCAGCCCCCAGGAATGAGGTACCCCAAAAAGCCCCCAGCCCCACTGGGTATCACGCCGAAAATGAGCGGGACATGCTGCCTCTGACCTGGAGAGATGGTGCTTTGCATTTCTGCTTGGAGGTGGCTTGTGTGACTCAGGAAGAACTTTTTTGGTGCCTTTGGGCCAGGCTGTGGTCCCCAGAGAGCCGCTGCCCTGCTGGTGGTGTGGCAGGGAGGCAGGGCAAGGAGCAGGACAGAGCAGGGGGACAGCAGGGGACATCTGTGGGGAGGGTGCAAAGCAGTCCCGTTCCTGGAAGCCATCCAGGCTCGTTTTTCACGAGCTGGGGATTTCCAAGCACCATGTGAGTTGGGGGAAGCACCAGCACAGCTTCCCGCTGGCAGCTGTCCCCAGCTGGAGTGTGGGGGTCTGAGTCCTGCTCTGCTCCAGGCATTTGTGCTCATGGATGCTCTCATGGGTCTCTGCAGCACCAGGGGAGTTTGGACAAGGAGGGTTTGGCAGCAGGGAGATGCTGCTAAGAGCCCAGGGCTTCTCTGAAGCTCCCCCAGCCCGTGTGCTGGGCCTTGATCCCCCTCCCGGCATCTTGTCTTGGCTCATTTCCTGGAATTTTCTATCGTTTGGGTTATATTTGGGATCGGCAGCCAATAACCCCGTTTCTCACGGACAGCCCAGCTGGGGCTTGGCTCCAGCGGGAAGCACAGAGGGAGTGGGGCCAGTGCCCCAGCACTCTGCTCCCCAGCACCCTCCTTCTGCAGCCCCCCTTCCAAAGGGGATTACAAGGCTGGAAAGGCTGGAAAAGAGGGAATACTCTCCCTTCCCTGGAAGCACCATTTGCCCACAGTCCCTCCCTGGGTCAGGGCTGCAGTGGCTGCAGTTCAAGGGTTGCTTGGGAGAAGCAGCCTCGGTCTTTGGGGCATGAGTCCCAAGGAGTAGCCCTGCTTGCAGAGATGCTCTAAGACAGGCTGCAGACCAAACTGTGTCTGGACTTCTTTGGGGCTTGGAAGGCAAACTCAGAGACAGGGCTGCTGACTCCTCAGCCAGGCAGTGAGGCTTCCTAGAGCAGTGAAAAGCCAGCTAGGGCCAGCAGATTTCTGGGCAGACTGTCCATCTGGAGGCTGGCTGTCTGTCTGTCTCAGGGCTCTGGCATATGGTGGCTGAGCTGATGCTGTCCTGCTCCTCTGCCTGGGGTGGGGCTGGGTAGGACTTTCACACTTCCTATGGTGGGGAGAAGGGAATCCCCTAAAGCAGAGAAGCAGTAGATATGTGGGTGCCCCAAAGGCAAAATCCTGCGGGGAAGCCCCAGGGGGATGTGCAGAGCTGGTGGTAATTAACCTGCACTTTGCTGTGAGGTGCCTGGAGCTGGGCAGGGCTGTGCTCTGCCTCCTTGGCCTCTTCCCAAAGCGTGGGAGCTGGAGTCTCCCTGCAGGTTGCCCACAGTGCTGGACCCCTCACTGTGCTCCCCAGTGGTCACACTGCCCGCAGGGGTTGGAGTGTGCTAATGCAGCAGCTTCCAGGCAGATGCTTCTGCCGGTGTGTCTCCATCTCGGGATGGATCCAGGGAGGATGCACTTGGCACTGGAGCCATGGGAGGTGCTGGTGTCGGAGCTTTCCTCTCTCCTTACCCTTCATGGTCATTAGTGCTTCCCAGGGACACTTGCAAAGCACTTTTCCCCCTGAAGCCTTTGCTGTTGCAGCCCTGAATATAAAGGGAGCCTGGGGAGGGAGATCAGGTTTGAAACTGGGGACACAGAGGCAGGGAGCCTGGGACCATCACTGGGACCATCATCCTGGAGTCTGGCAGTGCATCTGCCTGATCCTTCCTGCTGGGTTTCCAACTAAAGCATATTTGGGGTCAAAACCAGAGGTTTTCTTTGGTGACCTTGCCCCCACACCTGCAGCACTGGGGGGAGGAACCCCCCTCCCACAGCTCTGCCTGCTCTCCCCTTTTGTTTTGTCATTTCTAAAGAGACCTTTCAGAGTTGTTTTTAATTTGCAACAAAGCCCTCGCCTTGATGTGCTCCTCTGTGGTTTTCAAATGATAAGAAAGTAAGAAAGAAAGAAAGCTAGTTTAGATAAAAAACAAAACCAACCCTCAAATCTGAAATTAGCGGCCAAGTCTGACCCTGAACTTGCATCCCTTCCATCCAGTTAATTTCCTTTCATCTCTGGACTTGCCAGCCATCTAGCCATCAGGTTTTCACATGTCTGTGCCTGCTGCCTCCCCAGCAGCAGCTCTGCCTTGTCCTTGCACAGCTTAACCCTGCGCTCGTTTGGTTCTTGCTAAACCCCACTGAGATTTGCTTCTGCTGCTGCTTTCAAAACCGGGGCAGGACTGCAGCCAGCAGCAAAAACAGGGGCAGGACTGAAGCCCAGCAGCCTTCATGGGCAGGGATGGGATTTTGTGGCCACTCAGCTGGGTTTGTAGCCAAGTTCCTCAAAGCCAAGGCTATTTTGGGAGTGTGGATGGGGGTGAGCACTAAGGACGCCAGGGAGTGGATGTCCCATGGGAAATGGCAGTCTCTTTCCTCCCAGAAGCTTTGCTTGTCCTCTTCCAACCATCCTCTGTGGGAACACAGGGTGACAGCAGGGCAAGTCTCCAGCTCCACCTGCTTCACTCCTTGTCCACTCCCAAGCGTAGGATGAGGTTTGATTTGGGGGTTTGCAGATACTTCTAAAAGGGATTCGTGGACCCCTGGAGTGCCAGCACCGCCCCGTGATGGGAACTGTGGCATGGGGAAGGGGATTTGCAGCCTTTGCCAAGTTTCCTCTTGGAAAAGCTTTGATTTTTGCACGTGGGAACTGAAGGCAGAGACCTGCAGGCTGCTGCCGTGGCCCTGCCCGCGCCGGCTGGGGCGGGATCTGTACGGTCATGTTGTAGGAAGCTGCTGTCTAAGCTTGTTGGATGGCAGCTCGCCCTTAGGATTTCCCAAAACAGGCAGTGGGAGCTGCAATTAGGACTTGGACGGGTCTCCTGCCCCACCCCAAGCCCCAGTGGACCACGGCATGATTTCCAGGAACACGACAGCCCTGAACATCAGACTCAGCTGAACTTCTCACCATAAACTTTGGAAGATCTCCCATTTTCCATCTCTTTACATGGATCTGCCCCAAATACTTGGTCAGTGATGGAAGAGCACTGGTCGGGTCGGATGCATTAAGATGGAAACTGGGAAAATGTGATTTTGCATTGGCTGAGGCCCTTTTCCAGAAGTTAGACTCAGGATGTGGCCAGGTCCATTCACAGAGGATTTTGCTTTTCTTCCCAGAAAACAGGTGGGTGCTGAGTCTGCCTGAGGGGAATTTGAGGCGTGTGTGACTTTGCAAAGCCTGTTTGCTCGAAGCTGGCGCATCCCATCTCAGCACCGCAGCTGAAAGGGCCAGAGCTGGAATCTCATGTCTTGGTCCTGGCCACCACTGCTCCCATCCTTCCCTCTACATCGATCTCTCTGGGCAGTGAAAGCCTTGAAGCGAGGTAGAGAACAAATCTGTTCTTTGGCTCAGTGCCTCTCTCTGTTTCTTCAGGTCATAAATCGCAGGATGTATTTTTGGCTTTGTGTTAAATGTAATTTCTGGAGAACATTTTTTCTCCAGTAAAGATTAACAAGGTCTTTTAACGACTTGGTGATTTGGTAGTGGTGATGATGAGGATCCTGAAAGGAAAACGGCTGCCTGGGGAGCAGAGAGGCTGCAGTGCTGTGCTGGCATCCTGCAGGCTCAGGGACAGGTCAGCTCCCAGCAGTCGGGCAGCAGTGGGTTTTACTCCCCATTCCCACTCGAACAGATGCATGGTAGGAAAACATCTGGCCAATGTTTAGCAGGTTTGTTGCACTTTTTTTTTTTATTCAGATGGTGCTGAACCATGAAGTGCATTCCCAGCTGCCTGATAAGTGAAGCAGCTTGCAGGGTAACACAGAGATCCAGCTGTGGATGATGCAGGGATGCAGCTGTAGATGAGTTACAGGTCTGCCTTCAGCAGATGAGGTGTTTATTTCCCAGCTGGAGGCTCAACATTTGCAGAGGACTTGCAGTGTGAGGCACTAAAAGAGAACTGATTTCACTGCTGTCAGCCCCTCTGAGTGACACGTTTGATGGGATGTCATCTGCCAGGGTGGCTGCTCATCACCAGGGAACAACCCAGTCTCTGCACGGCAGAGTCTGCAAACAGCAACAGCTCCTGAAGCAGAGCGGACGGAGCCGAGGCCAGCAGGAATGGTGACACAGAGAAATGACTGTTGCATGACTTGCCTTGCTGAAATTCCAGGGAAACCTGGCTCCAGGGCCAGGCACTGCTCAGCCCCATCATTCCCACTTTGCGCTACAGGCAAAGCCTGCTGAGTGCCTCATCCTAAGGGTATCCCAGCACTTCCCACATTACTAGATTAGGATCCCTGTTGCAGTAGTTATATATAAATATATACGTATGTATGCATACATATTTTTGAAAGTGTTATGTGTTAGCACACTCCCCAGAAGGCTTTTTTTAGAGGTGTTATCAACAGGATGTGCTTGAATATGTGGAATCCAGGAAGTCCTGGATAAGGGCTTTTCTTTACAGCCTCACTGTGCCCAGAGACCCCTGGCCTCCCGTGGGATCCCTAAGGACTGCTGTAGCACAGGCCATTCCCTAGGACAGACAGGAGTCATGACATCATCCCAGCTCCATCAGCTGGCATTTTGGAGAGACTGTGCTCTTTTTTTGAAGTGGGGAAAAAGCTCTTTGCCATGGGTGGAGCAAGTTGCTTGGAGCAGGGCAAGAAAAAGCATCCAAGAAACATCCCCCTGAGGCAGTAAATGAGGGCGACAGGGATGTGGCCATTAAAATCCCACCCAGCCACATGAGATGGGGAAGGTCTGTAGATACCCTGGTTTTGAAGTCATACTGCGTAACATTGTGTGATGGCTGTGACCGCCTCTGTGGGGCAGAAAGCACCTAAAAACACACATTTTTGGGACTGATTTTAGAAAACGGAGTTTAAATAGAAGATTTTGGCTAAAGTTGTCTTTTTAATGATGAATGTGCATCCAAGGTTTGCACCATTCTCTCCTGCTTGTGACTTTGGGTCAGTCACTTCCCTTTTCCGTAAATATTTTCCTTCCTTTTTCTTAACTGCTTCTCCATCTCCTCCCATCAGGGGCAGGCTGTTAGAGGACTTTCTCTTCCCTAAGCCTCAGCAAGGCATTTAGCACAAGGAGGCCTTGGTCTCACATTAACACCACTGGAGATTAGTGCAGGTAATGAAATGCACAATTCCAGCCTGTCCAGGACAGCCTGGGGTGGATGGGATTTCCACTGGATTTCAGGGAGGAAAAGGAAAATACTTCAGCCCTCATCTGTGCTGCTAATCTTGGGCAGGAAGGGGTGAGCTCAGCACTTTGCTGAGCCCTGGAGTCACCCAGAGCATCAGCTCCATCACCCCAAGGGCTGCCGTGTGCATTGTGTGCATGCCTGGAGAGCCGGCGGCATCCTGGCAATGTTGTTCTGCTGTGCTGGGCTGCGTTTCCCTTCTTCGGATGTGGGTTTTGTTCTTTTGGACAAACACACCAGGCAGAACAACAAAAATAATCCCCCCTTTTCCCACTGATCCTGGCGCTGGGGCTGTGTGAACCAGCAGCCAGCTGCAGTCGCAGCGTGGTCCCCGGGGCCTCGCCTGCCAGTCGCTGCTGCAGGGTCAGGGGTTATTTGTACTGAGAAGTCCCTGGGAAAGAGATGCTTCCCCTTTGCCAGGAGAGGAAAGGGCCACCAGGGTGGGACTGCCCGAGCTGGTGAACTCTGCTGATATAATGGCTCTCACTTTGTTGCAGTAGCAGTTGGTAAAAGCCTGGAGGGAAGAGGATGGCTGGAGCCTGGTGAGATCCTGAGGTGCTCAGGAGGGAGGAAGGGCTCTGGCTGCCGTCAAGCCTTGTGTGGGGCACATGTGGCAGGGCTCACCCTCTCCAGTGCCAGGAGCTGCTGTGTGAGGTGGCAGCAGCTGCTCCAGCTCACCCTGGTGGGTGTGGAGGGGCCAGAAGCTCACTCCAAATCTGTGTCCCCATGTCCTGTCAGAGCAGTGGAGTCAGCCAGCATTCTGGTGTGAACCCCTGCGAGTGTGCCCACACATGCACCTGTCTTCATGTGTGACTGAAATGTGTCTTTCTCCTCCCAGAAGCATCTACCCCTGAAGACCCCAGCCTTGGGTTCCATGTTGCTCTGAGCCTCTGCCCTCACCCTGGCTGGCCCTGCCCGCAATGGCCCTGTGTCTCAAGCAAGTCTTCAACAAGGACAAAACATTCCGTCCCCGAAAGAAGTTCGAGCCGGGCACGCAGCGCTTTGAGCTGTACAAGAAAGCCCAGGCCTCGCTCAAGTCTGGGCTGGACCTGAAGGCGGTGGTGCAGCTCCCTCCCGGCGAGAGCATCAACGACTGGATCGCTGTGCACGTGGTGGACTTCTTCAACCGCATCAACCTCATCTATGGCACCATGTCGGAGTACTGCACGGAGAGGAGCTGCCCCATCATGTCCGGGGGGCTCAAGTACGAGTACAGGTGGCAGGACGACAGCAAGTACAAGAAGCCGACCAAGCTGTCGGCTCCGCAGTACATGTGCATGCTGATGGACTGGATCGAGATGCTCATTAACAACGAGGACATCTTCCCCACCAGGATAGGTGAGTGTGCTCCGGTTCCCCGCAGGAAGGCTGGGGTTGTAACTGGTGCAGGTTCCCAAGCTGCTGGTGCACCTCAGGGCTGGTATTGATGACTTTTGTGATTCCAAGTATTGTGGCCTTTCCTGTTCCAGGTATTCCTCAGTGTCTGTCCCACACCCTTTTGATGCAAATTGAGTTTGGCATTTCTCATCCTGCTACTAGGTGATGTGGAACACGATGTTCTCCTTTTCTGTGCTTGACCTTACTTGTGTTTGTGAGAAATGAAGGCTGGTAGGTCATTAGCTTCCTTGCCTTTCCTCAAGAGGTTGAGCTGCAGGGCTGGTTAGAGGTGGTCATCACGTCCCTGCTCTTCTCTCAACTAATCAACTCAATTTCTTTCTGGTTTTCCATGTAGGCTCAGGGTCTCAGGGTCCAACCCTTGCTGCTTCACTCCTCAGCCCCTTTCCATCTCAGCCTTGATTATACATCACATCTTGCTGTGTAGCTGAGGCACTGCTTGAGCAGAGATGCCTGTCCCCAGGATGTGGCCTTTCCACTGCCAAGGCCCAGGGTGTGTAATACACCTCTTCAAAAAGTTTGGCCTTAGGAGCTTGCAGCAGCTGCCAAAGGCAACACAGCTTGCAAACTAACCCCTCTGCCGCTGACCTGCAATGCTCAGCAGCTGCCAAGGCTGATATTAGCTGCTACTTAGCTGCTTTTTTGTCATTTGGGCAGATGAGTTCAAGGGTTGGAGCTGATGGGGCTGCCAGAGTCTCAGGTCATGCCTTGGAGTGGTTGTTTTTCAGATGGAACATGAAGCTACTTGAAAGTGAAAAAAGATTTAAGGGGTTTGGGGGAGAAAAGGCATAGCTTTGCAAGTCTGCTTGACCTTTTTTGTTTGCCAAGCAGACAGAGCTGTGTGAAATCAGTGCAGCTTATGATCAAGATTTTCATTAATATGCTGGGAAACATTGAAGGAAATGGTCTGTGTGGGATTACTGGCATTACTCACTGTTGTAGCCCCATTTGGCTGTGCTGTACATGTAGCTGTGTGTCTTTTTAAGGAAAGTCTCTGGCCCTTGGAGTCTGAGAGGGGTCGTGGGTCTCTGCAAGCAAGAGGGGAGGCAGTGCCTGCAGCCGGGTTGTGCCAAACTATTTTGACTTTGGGATGGGGTGACCCCCCCCAGCCCACTGATCTCATCTGGCTTTGCCTGGAGTTAGGGTGGGACAACTCCCTGAAGCCAAGAGCTGCAGGCACTCGCTGCCTTCTTCCCCTGGCTGGTAGTCTGGGGCAGGCAGGGAGGGTAGCACAGTGCCAGATCCTGATGCTGGAGGTCAGGCCTTGGGGTGTGTGTGAGGTGACTTGTCCCCAAGGAGAAGACCTGCACACCATTAAAAGCAGAGGCACAGATGTGGATTTACTTTGTTTTCCCTCCTGACAGAAAGGAGAGTGTCCTGATCCAATTTCATGCCTTTCAGGTGGGATTTGGGATGTGATGCTGCTTGACACTGCTCTGGGGAGTGAAGGTGTACAGGGAGTCTCTACACTGCGGAAAGCAGGCAGCCATGGGAGGGACATTGTGGCACCCTCTGCTCTCTCACATCTGTCTCTGAGGTGCAAAAGCCTAAAACAGTCATGGCCCTGGTGGTTTTCACCTCATTTCTGGCACTTCTCCCTCTGAGTTGTAGCATATCCTGATGTGGATAGGGATGGCTCTGGTTTCCACTTCTCCTTTCATTTCAGTGTGGGGGCAGTTCTGGGTGAGATCCAGGCTGACTGTTGGTGAACATGGATCAAATAAATTTTTTTCTCTTCCAAGGCTGTTCCTGGGGTCCCTTTTCCAAGCCCCTTTGTTGTGGGGACCCTTGTGTCCCCTGAATGACTTCAGTCCCTGTATCAGCATGTCTCGGTGGTTTTGGCCTCACACATGTGAAAGGGAACTCAGGCTGAGGTTGCACTCTAAAACACATGAAAGGCTGTTGGGGGAGGAAGGGGGAGGAGGGAGCTGGTGGCACTTTGTCATCAGTGTGTCCCCAGTTATCTGCCTTTCACTGGCCTGCCTTGTTCCATAGTTGCTGGGCAGCTCTGGCATTTCAGAAGATGGAGTGTTTGGCTGAAGGGAAATGCACTGGATGACAGAGGAGGCTGGGCGGGATGTGGGGCTCGGGGACAGTGGCCAGGGTGACCAAATGGAGGTGCTTAACCTCTCTCCTAATGAGCAAGCCCTTGGGAAAAGACCCAGGGCAAGGGGAATAAGACACTGAGAGGACACAGAGGAGATGTGAGCTGTTTTAAGGAGGGGAAAGGAGCTCGATGAGGTGGTGAGGGGAAATTACAAATGTCATGCTTTGGAGTTGTGGTGAGACTCGTGGATGTTAGCAGCAGAGATGGGATGTTGCATGAGGGTTTGTTTCACTCCTGCTTGTGCTGGAGAGGTCCCTGGGCACAGCTGCCCACACCTCAGCGGGTGTTTCGTGAGCTTTGTGCATCTCAGCTTTCCCTCCTGGCCCCTCTTTGCCATGTGCGGTGAAGCTGCCCCAGCACAAAGATTTCCCTGGCTAAGGCCACCTGACCACAGACAAAACAGACTCTTCTCTTTTCTAAATTTGTTTTTTTCAGAAACAGCAAACGTTCCCAAACTCACAAACGTTGCCTGAGGCTAACCTCAGCATCCTCCTCCATCCAAGAGCTACACAGCCTGAAGCAGCACATGATTCAGCAGGGCTTGCTTGTAGGCTCCTGGCAGTTGGGAGGCATCTCATGGGTCAGAGGGGGGAAATCTTTCACCCTGGGGTGAGAGGCTCAGCTGGAAATGAGCAGAGATGGTTCACTGGCTTGTGGGCTCACAGGCCTAAGGCATCACAGGGGAGACCTTGGGTAAATGGTCACAGCTCCAGTGACCAGAGCAGAGCTGGGCTGATTTGCACATTAAATCATCTCCTCCTTCAGCACATGTCAGAGGTGGGAGGGGAGCAGAGTGACAAATACCTTTGGTTTAGCCAAGCTGTGTGATGCAGAGCTCTTGCCAGCTCTGCAGTGAGGCCAGAGGGACAGCTGGCATCCGACATGGCAGGAAGGGAGCCCGACACCAGCAGACAGTTTGTGACCTGGCAGAGTTAACCAGCAGGACCGCAGCCCTCGGACAGCACCAGTGGAAAATCCCTATGGTGGAGATTATTAACAGGTCTGGGGGGCTGCCAAGCCCCGTGCATACCACAGCAAGGGTTGGGGGATATACTGTGTCTTCCCCATGCCCAGGAAATCCACCTGCAGGGCTCCATCCCACTGTCTAATCCTTTCTCTGGAGTGGGAACTTGTTTGTCAGCCAGTTAAGATGAGACAAATCCCTCCATGGGGTGAGCTATGCCAACCTGATGGCTATAAATCTACAGAAGCAGCATCTTTCCCAGACAACCCATATCATTTTGTGTGTGCTAGTGCTTTGTTTCCACTCTTCCAACCAATGTAACTGTCCTGAAAAATACATTTAAATGGAGAGTAAGCATTTTTCCCATGCAAAGAGCAGAATAAATGATTCTACAGGTGTACTTTCACCAGCTGGTTAAACTATCTCAGTAGATTTATTCAGTGAGTGGCCACATGAACAAATTATCACCTGGAAAATATCATCTCCTCCCAGTAATCGTTCTGCCCTGTTGTGCCTGGTCCTAGGGAGCTGCTGCTGGGCAGTGCCGTGCTGAGGAGAAGCTTGGCTGGATGGGGTTTCCAGGGTCCATGGCTGTGTCTGCACTGGTCAGCCCAGCATCAGGCTGCTGGTTGCACAGGGCCAGGTGTCCTCCATCAGCACCATCGTGGCTGCTGAAACCTCCCTGCTCTTAAACGAGCGCAGACGCAGGGTTTGGAGCAGCCCCAGCGCCGGAAACACCCCGCGCTCTCTGCCAGATTTGCCTGCGGCTCGACAGAGCACCGGCCACAGGAGGTTCTGTAACAGTTCTTGGAAAGCTTTTCAAAACTCAAGCCTGTCATTCAAGCACAGTCCCAAAACAATTATAAAAACCAGCGAAAACCTGGTGCGAAATTATCCGATGCTTTCTCGCCATAACAACAGGAGAAAAATGTTCAGAATTCAGCTAATTATTGGTGTTCTCTCAGCTGGCTCTTTTTTTTGTTTTTTTTTTCCCCTGCTTTTTTTCTTCCAAAATTAATACCACGCCAGCTTGCAGCTGCCATCATGCCATTAGTTTTAAACAGGGCTTTAAACACTTATTTTTAGGAAAAATGAATCACCGAACACCACGGTGGCCAAAATGAAATTGAGAAATAACAACAACAATTCATCACGAAGTTCACTGAATTACTGCATTTGCAGAGGAGGAAAAAATACAATTGCCAAGAAGCAAAATAGCTTCCCAGTACTGATTCATCGTGAAAAAATTAAATTGGCTGGTGCACGAGTGTTAGCGATAGGAGATGGCAGGAAGGATCCAGGACCCATTGGCAGTCCCTTATGGTAACTTAGTTACCTCTCCTTTTCATTTCCTTTTGCACATGGTTTCCTTATGTTTTGAAGCAATCAGCACAGAGTGGGGAAAACAGATTCCTTGGAGCTTTAAATCGTATCTTGGGACTTTCAAGCAAAACTTCCAAGACAAACTAAAGGTGCCAATTCATTTCAGGGCTGTGAGTCACTCCACTTGGAGTGAAATTGTACCTGCTGTACTTACAGCTTTTGCTTTGGCTTGGAGCAGGGGTAAAGTTCTCCCTTTTCCTCTGCTGTAGATGGCTGCTCTGCTCCCACTCCTCCTGGGACTGGCTGTCTCTGCCCTGGGACAGGTGATGCTCCCAGACTCTGGCTGGTCTGTGTGCAGCCTGTGATCACAGATGGGAGAGAAGAGGTGACCTTGCGTATAAATCTGTTGTTTCCAGGCATTTGAGCAAGCTCACATTGTATCCTCTGGTCCCCTGCTCATCACTCACAGAGCCATGGAATCACTAAGTTTGGAAAAGACCTCTAAGATCATTAAGTCCATTAACCCAGCACCACGTTCACCTCTGAAACATATCCACAAGTCCCATATCCACGGGCCTTTTGAATGCTTCCAGGGATGGTGATTCCACCACTTCCTTGGGCAGTCTATTCCAATGCTTGACCACCCTTTCAGTGAAGAAATTTTTCCTAATATCTAAACTAAACATCATGCAAGAAGAGTCAGAGGGTGGCTGCTGCCTGCCAGACTGTGGGGTTGCTGCTGCTTTCTGCAGGGTTGCTGGATGGTGAGCACCAGGGAATTAAATGTAAAGGTAATTTCAATGCTTTTAAATCAGGTTTTGTGATGTTCTGCTGTCCCCGTGGGGCAGTTAGACCACCATCAATGCGATGAACTAGGATGGTGTTTCTTGGTCCCTGCAGGTGTGCAGGACTGGGGAGGGTGAAGCAAACCCAAGCAGCGTCACCCTGTTGAGGTGGTTTGTCAAAGCTTGGGGCTCCATCCTGGCTTTCCCCTGGCCTGCTGTATTTCTACTTAGAGGACCTCTCACCCCTGCAGGGTCTGTCCACCAGCCTCATCCCTCTGTCTCATCCATCTGCTACTCTCCCTGGTTTGTGCCGTGATGTGCCGCCTTCAAGATGGAGGAAGTCCCTTAAGCAAGGGCCACCACTGCCCCACTCCCAAATGCCATTTATTGGAGCATTGGCCACTGGTGGTGTCTCTCTGTGCTGGCTCTAAGGCTGATCTGCCTGGCCCAGCGTGGCAGGGAGGTGGGAGCCCTGAGGGAAGCAGCTGCCCCCCTCCATGCGTGGGGAACGCTCCCCATCGCTCCGCGCTCGCTGTTGCAGTGACCCCTCCCAGCAGCCAGAACGGCTCTGGTGGGAATGGCAGCGAGCTGGGCTGCTCAGCATAAAGCTGGACACCTGCAAGGGCAGGACAGGCACGTGTGGCCAGAGATCCCTGTCCCACGGCCTTCCCCCGGCTGGGACGTGCTGGCTGCAGTGTGTGCCTGGCTGTAGGGAGGAGGCACGGCCTGCCCTGGCTGTGTCCCCTCACGTGCTGGAGAGGATGTCACATGTGGTGTCGGCTGGACATCCGCTGCGCCAGCAGCGCTGACCCAGGGCAAGCCGGATTTATGCCAGATCCTTCTGCTGCTCTCAGATGCAGCCTTTACTACAGAGCCCTTTTCTTTCAGCTCTGGGCAAGGGGATGGGGAATTTCTCCAGCTCCCCACCAGCATGGCCAGTGCCTGCTGGGGCTGCTGTGGGTTGCATTCCAAGTCACTGGAGATCAGCAGCGAGGCACCACTGCTGGCAGAGGCAATCTGCATATCAGATATCCGCCCTGCTTCCTTCCCGAGGGGAAGTACTTTGATCAGCTGGCACAGAGCCCTGTGCCAGATGCAGGGTCCAGTCAAGCATCTCTAGCCTGTATCGAGGGTCCTGGCACAGGAGACAGACATGGCTGCAGCACGGGGAGAGGAAGCAGGACCCTGCTGTGCCTCCCTGGGCAGGTGTGCAAGTGAGAGTGCTGCAGGGAGAAAGAGTCAGAGCCGGACCCGAGTGATCCCTGGTCCCAAAGGACCATAGTGAGGGGTGTGTCCTGAGGGGGGACCTGTAGAAATCCATTAGTGACGGGCAGCCACCACTGCAGCCTGGCCATGCCTGGAGGGGACGGCCACACACTGACACCTGGTGATGGACACAAAGAAGGGCAGCTCAGCGTCACCTCACGGGAGCTTCCGATGCTCCTGGTTCATGTGAAACATAGTGGTCGAGTAGTCCAGAAGTGTGCTTGGAGGTCCTGGCAGCCTGATGGTATCTTCCCATACATCATTAGGTTTAGGAGTTCAGCAGCTCCCACAGTTGCTGATGACCATGAGATTTTACTTAGATAACCTTTAAAGATCCTTTGTAACTCAAACTATTCTTTGATTCTGCGATTTATGCTGAATCTCTGTTCCCTCATGCAAAAGCTACTTTTGGGAACTCAGAATGTAGCTGGAGGTGTCTCTTCTCTAAATCTCTCAGCTGCCATCGTGTCCATGAGGACTTGCTGGTGACAGATGTATAAGACAAGAGAATTCCTGACTAAGCTCAGGACAAAAGCTGTGGAAAGCCACTTGTCACCATCTGCCATGTCTGGAGGTGGCTCATCCGACAGCAGGATCTGCACCATAGATGCTATCAGCCCTGGGAGCCTGAGATCTGTTTCATCTGCTGTTCACTCTCTGATCTTATTTCCTTCTCAGCTCAGGACTGAGTTGAGGGTTGCTGCTTTCCTTCAGTATCACTCTTTTCAGTTTGGCAATAAATTCCTGGTGATGGTCAGGTCTGATTTCTCCCTCACTGCCTGCTTTGTCTGGAGGAGGCAGTTGGTGACTGGGATGGGTGACAAACTGGAGGCAGCAAATGCATTCCTGCCTGCTCCTGGGCACTTGCTGAGATCCCATCTGCTTGCCTCTGGTCCCAGGGAGATGTCAAACTGTCCAGAACAGTGGATATTCCCCAGCCACAGCCCAGAAATGTGCATTCACCAGAAATTATTTGCTGTGATGAGTTCCATTAAAAAAAAATGTTTCTTGACCAGTTCTTCAAAGCTGGTCTGCAGGGGCCACCCTAATGGCATGTCTGAGTCCCCAGCTGAGTGAGTCCAGCTTTGATTTGCTCAGCAAATCCTCACTCAGTGCAGAAAGCTCAAATGAAGCCATTGTAAAGCACCATGTCCCTCCTGACTGCAGGGGAACCTGGAGATCTCTCTGATCCCTGCCTGTGCCAGACTAGCAGGCAAGGAGAGCTCTGTAGCCAAGGATGCGGGGCAGAAGCAGATCTCCAGTCACATCTCTAAGGTGTTGGCATAGGGACAGCCTGGTTGTATGTTGCCAGGTGTGAACACCTTTCCTGGAAAGTCCTAATGGGATCTGTCAGAGCTGGCAGGGAAACAGGTCATGCAGAGGTCCCTGCTGCGGGAGCAGCCCTGGGGCTGCAGTGTGCTCATGGTTATGCAGGGCAGTGGCCACGAATCATTCTCAAAACCACCTCTCTGTATGATCTGTGTCCTCCTCCAAGTGGTGGCTGGGACATCCAGATGTGACATTGGCCGAAAAACAGTTAGAAGCTTCTGTAAACTATTTTCTTTATCTTGCAGGTGCAGGTTGTTGTCATACTGACCAGAGAAATATTTTGAAAGGGGTGTTGTAAGATCCAACCAATCATTCTAAGGAGGTGGATGGTCAGGGACCAATGGCCTTGTGCCATTCAAGGGAACTAACATACAAAACCAGTTTATAAATTAAATAAATGATTCCTTTTCTCCTGGGACTGGAATCAGTGTCATTTCTCACCGTTCCTGATACAACAGTGACATGGCACGAGCACAGAGGCTTCAGCCCTGCCCACTGCTCCAACACTGTGCATGCAGGAAAGGGAGACTGGGCTGTGCTCAGGGTGACTTGCTTTAGACCAAAAATAATTTTCTTTTATGAGTTCCAAACCCAACACCTGCCCAGCCCTGGCAATTGAAAACAGACTGCACACGTGATGTCGGAAGGACGGAACCTTTGCGTTTGCCACCCACGGAGGAGAGGGGCTCGGCGCTGCTGCTGGGAAACAAAACTGCCAGGAGCCTTTGGGAAAAAACAGTTTTAATTGCCTAGCAAGGCTGATGAGAAAGATTCAAAGATAAAATTACCATTTTAAATTTTTTAGCTAAGAGATTTGCTGATGCTTTCCCGGGCGCAAAATGTGTGAGCTGGCCATGGTTGAGCAGAGTTTGTTTGGAAGGATTTTCAAGAGGTTATGTGCTGCATTAATAAGAAGCTCAGGGAGGAGGCTGGTACAATCGTGGGAAGGGAGGTTTTTATTTTGTTCTTTGTGTATTTGCATTGAATTGCTCCGGGGAGAGGAAGAAGCTTTAGGAAAACAAGTATCAGTTGTTTCATTCTCCTCCTCACAAAAAAAAAAACCCAACCAAAAAGTTTACTGTTTCAAAGCCATGTTTCCTTTAGAGATTTACCCCAAGGTTGCTCGCACTGATGGTATCACACCCTGAGATTTTCACTGTGATAGTGGCACATTTTGATAAGGATGGAAATATCCCACACTGTGTCCTTGTGTGGGACAAAGCTGAAAGTATAGAGCCAGGTGTGGTGGGTCCCGTCCTATGAGGATATCTCAGGATTATACAAGCACAATGAAATTACAACCCAAACATCATTAAGATGGGTGGTTTGCTTCCTGATTTAATGAGACATTTTATTGAAAAGGATCAGGAAAAAGGGAGAAACCTCACCCATTTCTGTTGATGCATCAGAAGTGATGTTTGAGGGTGTGAGAAGGAAGGAAAACAGTATGAGCCATGCTTTTGGGTTCAGAGGAGGGTATCTTTGCTGCTGGGAGATGGTTTGGCTTTGTTCGTGGACCTGGGTAAATACAATTTGACTTCTGCTGTGTCTGCATGGGCTTGTAGGGGAAGGGCAGGCAGAGAAGGCAGAAGGATCTTCTGCCAGATTGCTCTGGATTGAGCCAGATATGGAGAGTTGTGGCCTGCTCAAATGGATGAGAAATTTTGTCTTCTAGGGCAACTCTCCAAATCCTAAGCCCATGCCTGTGTGAAATTGCTAGTTGGGCAATGAGGGAATATGTGGGAAGAGCTTGATGGCACACTGCCCCAGTGTCACTCCTGGCATTAGCCAAGGGTGTCCTTCCTTGTCATCTATGACTGCCTGTCAAGCACAACAGAGGCATTTAAATGCTAACTGGGTTTTTTTTTTTTGAAATGTTCAAATGGCTTCCAATTTGCTTCTGCTTTGCAGGTGTTCCCTTCCCCAAGCAGTTCCAGCAAGTTTGCACCAAGATCCTCACCCGCCTCTTCCGTGTCTTTGTCCATGTCTACATCCACCACTTTGACAGCATCATCAGCATGGGTGCTGAGGCTCACGTCAACACCTGCTACAAGCACTTTTACTACTTCATCAGGGAGTTCAGCCTCATTGATCACCGGGAGCTGGAGCCTTTGGTAAGGATGGCCCCAGGTGGGGAGGTGGAGGGTGAGAGTGGCGTGGGCTGGACACAGCACTCGGGTTGGGGCTGGACTCTGAGCAGTGTTGACCCTCTCTGAACTCTTTTGGTCACCCTGTCTCAGACACAGTCATGTTTTCTGTCCTGGGACTGTCAGCCTAGTCCTATGAGAGAGAAATTCTCAGCAGCACCAAGGAAACCACTGACCATTTCTGAACCTTTGCCTCTGCTGTGGTGTCTGTGAATTGCTCTTTGGTACCCTCAGGGCCACCACAGGGTAGTGTCCCCATACTGACTTGGTAGCTCTAATGCAATTTGCACATCGAAGTGTTTCCAGCCAGCTCTGCCCACATGGCTTTCAGGAGTCAGATTTGAGCCAAAGCCTCTTCTCCACAGTTTTTCTTTTAGCATTCCCTGCTTGAGATCCTAGTGTGAATTACACTGAGGCTGCAGGGAAGGCAAGCCCCAATAGGACACACAGCTTCAGACAACAGCTATCAAGGCCATGCTGGAGAGGCCTTGCTGGAGCTCCCAGATTCCCTACAGCCTCCCTTGGGAAGCAATTAGCCAGGCAGAAGGTGAGAGTCCTTGACAACAGCAGGATTGGTGGGAAGCAGAGGCCAGACAGCCCAGGGCACATAAACTAGAAAATGCTCAGTTAGTTTTGTAAGAGGAGAAGCAAGTTTGTCACAGACAAGGTTGAGTGTAGTCTGACCTAGGGAGGACATGTTGCAGTGGGGAGAAGAATTAATAGGAAACCCAGTAGTCTGCGTGCTGTGATAAGGGCTGAGTCGAAGAAAAGGCCATATCCAGCAGCAGACAGTCAGGGAAGACCAAGAGGATATAATCCAAGAAAGAGCTGAGAAGAGTCCCAGCTGCTTGCTTAGGATCTGGAGGTGGGGGAGATGCCCCTGCCCCTAAGTGCTAAGCACTTTACTCCTCTGCTTTCATTTGTCTCAGTTTGCTGCCTGTCTGCTCTAATCATGATTTTGGGGGATGGAGAGATGATGATCTAATCAGGGGAGACTTGAATGATGACAGTATCGACTTTAATTATTTTGTAGAATTTGATTGTGACACAAATTATCACAATGGCCCTCAGCTCCCGAAAATGGCAGCTCAGCATCAGTCTGTCCTCCATCAGTGTTCCTCATGACAAACCTCTTCAGCATGGCTATACAGTCCATAAAAGTGTCATCCCCTTTGACTGCTGCTTGCTAATGTCAATAATTAACACCTGGTAGCCAAAGCAGAGGCTGACTTTGCTAAATGGGCTTTCAGTGCCAGTGACTCACTTGCGGCATGAGATGATTGATGGGTCTGCATAAATCTGAGGTGAACAGATTCTTTCCCTGTGATGCAACCACTGTTAAACTACAAGGAAATGAGACACATTTGCCCTTGGTCTATCTGTGTCTCATTGCCTGCCATCCAAGCCTCAAGCAGACCCAGCCACAGGGTTGAGAGGAAGGACCAGGGAGGAGGAAGGGCCGCCTTCCCTCAGGCAATGAGTTGCTTTAGGTGTGTATTAGAGTGTCCTGCAACCAGGCTGCCCCATGAGCCCAGACCTCTGTCCTAACCTTGCATTTAGTTAGTCCCCATGAATCCCATGACAGGCTCCTAAGCTTTCCATGGCTGAATCTCCCTCTGCTGCTTCAATTTCCCTTTTGTCAAGGTTCTGTGGGATGTGATTTCTTGGCCGCAAATCTTGGGAACTGAGAATGAGATCCTTTGTACGGCAGAACCAGCAAAAGGCAGTGATTCACTCTCTCAGTAAATCAAGGAACATGGGGGCAGGGGGAAGCCATGCACTTGCTTCCTTGCTGAGGGCAGCTCGTGATGCTGGGCTGCAGCATTGGCAGGGGTCCAGCTGGTTACACACTAGGGCAGAGCTGTGGGGATTTCCTGAATGTGAGGAATGCCTTGGACATTTGGGGCTGGTCTGAGGAGCTCACTGGTGACTTATCAGCCCACTAGTCACTGCAATCCCTCCTGTTCATGGGTGCTTTTGTGCCTGGTGTTGTGCTAGTGGGGTGAGCTCAATGCTGTTGCAAGAGGATGTTCACAGTCCTCTCACCCTCTTCTTTTCCTTCCAAGATGTTTGCAAACATTTCCTGTTTGCAATGTGATTTTGTGGCAGAGCATCAACTTTTCATTTGATGGCCAGGTTCTGCACTTGAGTGATTTTGCATGTTACTCCTACAGGAAAACCCTCTCTTTGCCCCTGTCCCTGACGGATTTGAAAAACAAAGTTCTCAGCACTGAAGAGCAGAGTTTGCTGCTTCTGTCTCCCTTGGTTTTATAACTAAAGGGACTTTTATAGGGTTATTCAAGGGTCATCCTCCTCTCCTAGTTCTTCTTTTTTTCAGAGTTGCATTTTTCCTTCTCCACGGACCAGTTCTACTTTCAGTCTATTTTAGGAGTACATTTTAATGTGCAAACCTTCCTCTGGGGTGCATGAGGGGACTCGTGGGCACACACAGATTCACAAGCCACGAACCTTATGAGCCAGAATCACACTTTCCTCACTGCAGGATTTACAAGGTATTAGTTGAGCTTTCTAAGGCAAGAACAAATACCATGTTCCACCAGCTGAAAGCTGGACACCTTCCTAATGTAGCTGGCATGATGCCATTCTGGCTAAAGAAAAGTCTGTTACCCTAAACAGAGCTTTGTCTTGCTGGAGGTTTCCTGTGGCCTCTGTTATTAGCACTCGTTTGCATTGCAGTGTGACTGTGGGATCCCTTGCTGAAACCACAGATCCTCTGGGTGAGCTGTGGTCAGCTCCTGGAGCGAGAACTGGGAGCAGCTCCATGCCCCATCTCCCAAGGCAGCTGCAAAGAGAGACTCTAAGAGTGGCATCACCTTGTCTGACTGCTCTGCAGCTGAGCCAGGAGCAGGACCTTCATCTTTCAACATCTCAGCCAAAGCTCCTTCCTTGGACTGCTCTCAAGGCTAGGGCACAGCCAGAATAACCTTGTGCCACAGAGACTGGGGAGAGTGCCAGGATGGAGCTGCTGAGGCAGCTGAGTTCCCAGGAGGGCTGCCATGGGAAATAGAAAAAGGCTCCCTGAGACTCTCACGGTTGCTTCCCTGGGTTAGTTTTGGACACTTCCCAAACTGCCTGACATGTCATGCTACTCAAACCTGTCTTTGCACTTACTGTTTCTTTCTTTTCACTCCCCCTTCGATGCAGAAAGAAATGACAGAACGAATTTGCCACTGAAGTCTTCTGGCAGGCGAACTCAGCTGGCTCACTCAGAGTCTGGTGGGACAAGACACCCCATGGTGGGAGGAGACCTCTTCCCAAGGACTTGCTCTGGGCATTCCAACTCACTGACCTATGAACGCTGCAGAAGAGCCTCTTCAGGCCAGGGCTGAATCCTAAGTTTTCCAAGAACTTCTGGACAGATTTTTCTTCTTTTAATAGATCCCAATCTCTGTTGCATGGTTCCTGTTTTAGAAAGCCACTGACTTACTGGAGAATGAGGCAAGTCTGGTTTACTTTTGCACACTCTGATTTCTAAGACTTAATCCCATGTCTGACGTCAAATTTTCAGCAACTTTCCCTCTTGTTTTGTCCTCAGCTATATTGATCTCCAAATATTTTATTAGCAATTCCTGCCCTTGAGCAGGTCTGACCTTGGCTACCAGGTAATGCCTGTTACCTTTCCCACATGCAGTGGGTTTGTGGTAACACCTGAGATCAGCTCTGCAAAGCTGGTGGCATTTCATGCCACTGCCTTCACGTGCCTGGTTGTTGATGTGCTGTTTTTAACCATGAGCTATGAATGTCTCCTTCTGCCCTAATTCATGCTTTACCAAAGGGACCATTTTTCCCTTCAAGGGATTTTTCATGTTTGGAAGAGGGGACTTGATGATGTTCTAAGATGCACCCAACACTGCTTGGACTAATGGCAAGGTAGCCCCCTGATGGAGGAGGTGAACTAAGTCACTGTTCAGTGTGATCAGCACAGTCTACCTGAGAAAGTTTCAAAAACTGGTGAAAAGAAATGGTTGCTAGAAAACAACATTTTCAACATGTCAGTATTTCCTGATGTGTTGTCTTGGCTCAAGATGGGCAGATGCTGGCTGTAGAAATTGTTGGTTTTCCATTACCCAACCTTACAGCAGGTGAAGAAAGACTTCTGAGAGACATCTCCTCTACTCTGTTCTTGAGGTCCCCTTCCAACCCAATATTATTCTGTGATTCTTAAACCTTTTTGACCATCTGCAAGAATACTATTGCTACCTGGTCTGTGCCATTACTCTCCTGAAAGGTATCATGTCTCAAAATTTCCTCCCCTTCTGCTTGCAGTGCCTGATAATTAGTGTTGTATTCCCTGTGCCATTTTAATATTGACAAAAATATTTTTATTTTTCCTTTTTTACTGTTTTGGGGGAGTGAAAATCAATTTGTCTGAGCCACAGAATTGTTACGTTTGTGTTTCCTGCTCTTTTTCTGGGAAAGTTTTCTATATCCGACACAGATAATATTTATAATCTCGGGTTTGCCCACTTTTGGGGTAGGGAGGGGATGTGGCTAGAAAATGTAAATGTTTAGGCCAACATTAAAGTGCACAAGTGAATTTTTAGTGCTCAAAGCACTTGTTTTGTTGTGAAAATCTATTTTTTTTTAATCTTGTGTACCAGATGTATATTTTTACATGGAAATAAAACAGGGCAAAATGGACGCAAAACCACCCGATACATCATTCCAATATTTTCTGTGTAAAATAATCAAAGTCCAGACATACTTGCTCTGTTACTAATTAAAGAAACATTAATAAGCTTTGTGTACTTCATTCTTCCCTGATTCATCTGTATTAAGACAGGCCTAATGAACAAGGATAACTTGAAGAGTGGTTTCCCCCTGAGAGCTGCAGCACTGATGGATCTCAATGCCATGCTGAAATCTCAGTTTGCATCTCATAGAGTGGCTTAACAGAGGCCAGTGTTCCTGGCCAGCATCCTCCCCCTGCAGGCTTTTCACCAGAATTCCCCCTGAAGGCATTTTCCCAGCAATTAATGGTGGTGAGCTTTACTCACTACCTTTTGCAAAGGTGTGTAGGTCCTGGGATCCGTGTTCCTGCCTCTTGACATAAAACAGAACCACAGGCACAAACTGTTTGTGGAGCAGAGGCAGGAATCAGCAACAGCTCTGTCAAGAAGCTTCTTTCCAGCTACTTTTTAGGAGTGAAGCCTGGCTGGACACAATGCACAGCACCCTTTGGGAGCTGGGAAGATTGGGAATTATGGGGAAGCTGCCCCAACAGTGGGGTCTAAGGGATGAACTGATAGCAGCCTACAGCTACTTCAAGCTGAGGTACAAGGATGACAAAGTCAAGCTCTTCTCAGCAGTGGAAGATGGTGAGACTGTGACCAAGAGCAACGATTTGTAGCTTGGGAGGTTCAATATAGACAATGGAAAACAAAATCCAAGGGAATGGTGCGGTCAGTGAACAGGTACGCAGAGAGAAAGCGTTAACCTTCCTTGGATAGACAAGACTTGGTGTAAGCAATTTCCATGAATAAATGAAGTACAGAAGCCTGCTTTTATTTTTGTCCTCCCCATAGTCCTGGGGCCACAAGTTCCAACAAGTAGTTTATGCACTGTGAGTTGCAAAAGGGAAGTGTACTTCAAACCCATGCCTGAGGATTTCAAGCCTGCTGCTTTGGGAGTGCTTCCTGTTTATCTCCTCCACACCATGGAGCTCCTATAGATTCCTGTGGCACAGAAAACACTATTTTTGAAAGATCTCCTCACAGGCTCATCTCAAGCACCAATTTACAAAGAATTTCAAAGGTCTTGTTGTTTTTTTTCATTTCTCTCCCTTTTTAATCTGGTTTACCCAAGGCAATAAAGCTCATGATTGTGCTGTGACAACTGTCTTTAGTAACTCTTGAAGCAGTTTAGAAAGGAGACAGGGAGATCATTCACTGCCAGGAAGGTCTTTTTGTTTGCCTCCAAGACACTGAGCTATTCCCCAGGTCCTCATCCAAGTGCCTCCCAGCCTGGAGACTTTAATGCCTGAGATGCTTATGAAGCAGAAAGTGCTGAAATAAGTATCTGAGTCAAACTTCTCCTGTTAGGAGGCTCAAGTGTGCCTGTGAGGCTCCAACATCCCGAGAGCTTCAACAAACATCCCTGAGCAATTTGAATGCAGACAGGAATCCTGGGATACATTAAATATGCACATATCACTTGTCATCCCCAGCTCCTCAAATGACTCATCTGCTCAGCTGCCTGCCAGGTGCTTGGGACTCATCTGTCCCTGTGCAGAATTCCTTGGTTCTTCTGATGAAGGGCAGATGTGCTGCTACTGCCAGGATTTTGTTTTTCATCTCTGCGGCCAACATTTCCTTTGGGACTGAACAAAAGGCTGTGGTGCTGGTCACCAGGTCAGATAGAGGCTGGCATGGGACAGACTGTGCTAGGCAATATCTGGAGACATTGAGGAATTTAGGAATAGCTTTGGATGGGAGAAAAAGAGCTTTGTGGAACGTAATGGCTGCTGTCCCAGTGCCACAGGGATGTGACATGGAGAGGGCTTGGGCCCAGCCAGTGAAGCAAACTGCCTTTGGCCAGGCATAGGCAGGGATCAAGGCTGACCTACCCTGGCAGGACATGGGGTGGTGGTGGAGGGTTTGCTGGTCTGAGTGGTGGCTCCTGGGTTTAAACCTGCCCAAGATAAGGCTGGACAGTCCTGGATAAATGCTCACAATAACCATGACACGATCTAGGCTGAGATATTCCTCCTCTCCTGGTGAAAGTTTGTGAAATATAAGAAAAGGCCTGTGAAGAGAGAAGGAGAAAATTAGAACCTGTTGTTTCCAAGGGTTCAAAATCTGTCCATGCTGGAAGATGACCATGAATCCACTCAGGATCAGAC
The DNA here is from genome assembly GCA_013397115.1 of Edolisoma coerulescens. Taxonomy (NCBI): domain Eukaryota; kingdom Metazoa; phylum Chordata; class Aves; order Passeriformes; family Campephagidae; genus Edolisoma; species Edolisoma coerulescens. The sequence continues at coordinate 1,299,170 of VWZW01008123.1, read as the reverse complement.
AGGGATGAGACAGGTTAATGACACCAGGTAAGGTTAATACCACTTATAACACCGACAATTCCTTGTTCACTCTTTTGGAACTGAGCTAACATGACTCAAAAGACTTTCACAACTAGCAACAAGAGTGTTTCTCTTGAATGTATGCAACCTTTACTTTCTGGGGAGTGATGGCTTTGCTAACACAGCCTGGTCAGCCAGGTTCCCTCATGCAGCTCAGGGAAGGACAAACGACCCATAAATGTCAAGAAAGCCCCAAAGCAAGAGTGCAGCATTCAGGTCCCTGTTGTAAAGAGACCCTGAAATGCCATGACTGCATGGAGAACAGAGCACCATGAGGTCTTTCACACGAGAGAATTTCTTGGTGTAGAGGTGTCTGTGAGGGAAACAAAAGCATGGTGTGCCTGCAAATTTCTTGAAGGTTTCAGTGGAGCACAATCCATTCATCTCCAATGAGGCACCTTAGGTTTATGCACTGGGGATTCTTGGTGATGTCACCTGCTACTGACACCCACAGGGCAGGGCTCACTGCCTGTGTAGTCACTGGGTGCTGGCCACACTGTGACTGCCCCATCACCTCCGGTCTTTCCCAATGCCTGAGCTCACCCAACCTTGCACCCATCCAAGCTGGCTCACCAACGGGGCCAGCCACGGGTTCCTCAGCAGCAGCAAGGATAACTGAGATAGCACTGGTCAGGCAATACCCATTGCATACTGAGTACAGCAGCTCCACAACTGCTGCTTTTAAATGTATTTGGCACTTGTTCTCCCAAATCATGTGTTCTGTGGAAAACTCGAAGGAATTTTGAGACTTTTTAGGAATCCTGGATTGTAGGGCTTTTCTAACAGAACAGCTGAGTCCAGGTGCTGTCTGCTGGACATAGGTTACTCCATATTTAGCAATAAATGTATGCATTTAACAATCTGCTGCCAGGAACAATAATCATGAGGAAAGAGGATCCATATTTTCATGTCTTCAACTTGTACAACTCTTCAGCCTGTGTTAGAAGGAGAAGCTTCACTGCCATTTGAGTAATCCTCCAGCAGCAATCTGCTGGGTATTACTGCTCTCTGATGCAAAAATAAATACCTAAATAGATCAGGAACATGAGACAAAGCTGGGATTCTGCATTCAAAAATGTCACCACTCAGAGGGAAAATCATCTTCCCACTTCTGTTTCCAGCAGTGACAACAATCTTCTCCCCAAGACACCCTTTTTGTGCTATGACTTACAAATTCATTAGAACTCACAGACACTTTTATATTACATTATCTTGTAACAAGCCCATAGCAACAGGAGGAGTAAAGAAACTCCTTCTCCTGCACAAGCATGAAAAAAAAGACTCTGAGAGCCTCCCTCTTTGGCGCTGATCACTTGCACAGCAGCAACTCTCATGTCTGAGGAACCCACTTGGCTAGGATGAAGTTATCAACCTTCACTTATCAAATGGACTTCCTGGACTGTTGGTCTTCCCTGGCCCCAATACTTTTATCTATGTACAAATACTGCCCAAACCTCTGGACAGCTCAGAGACATGTGGCACGTACAGTGTCATGGGATAAAACTGCAGCCTCCAAAAAATTGGCCAAAGAGGTTGTTACTCATCTGGGTAATGTCCCAGGGAACCCAAGGGCATGAGACAGCTTAGCCCTGTTCATTCTAACAGGAATATATCATCAAAACACCACGTGTAACATCACCAGATTTCAGCCCTTTTGTCCAGTGAGGAACTGTTGAGGATGAAATGCAATCTGGACTGGTAGAAGTCACTGCTGCAGCTGAGAAGCTGCTGTGGGTAGATGGGTGTCTTGGGGTGACTTTATGATGTGTATCCCCTATTGACATGCTCTATGTCCGGACATGAACCCTGTGCTTTTCTGTGCCTTTAAACTGAGCCTGAGAGGGGAGAGAGGAAAAAACCAAGCGAACTTTTCAAAGCAGTCTGTGCTCCAAGGTCACTACTCCTCTGCGTCTTTCAGCTGCAGCAAGAAGAGTGGAGGAAGCACCCTTCTTGCTTTTCAGCCAGCTTTCAGCTCTGTTTTCTCCAGAGAGAGACAGAGAGTATTTTTTCTGGGACTTTGGTTTCTTCTTTNTTTCCACCAAGGCCCGGGGGGGGATCCCCATGCCAACTCAGCTCTGAAGAAGAGAGAGCTGCACCCACAAAAAGACTTTGAATTTACCAGGTTCTCTCCAAAGCGAGAGATTTTATTTTTTAGGATTATTATTCCTTTCCCGTGTGTTTGTTAAATAAATAGGTTTTTTCCTCCCTTTTCACATTCCTCCGAAGAGTATTTCTTTCCCAAACCTGGTGGGGGAGGGGCGGCTGTAACCGGCCTTCTATCAGAGGATATTTTCTTCTAAATTTGTCTCAAATCCTGACAATGGGGCAGTTCAGGGCTGCACAGCAACAGCCTCCAATGACCAGCTTGTACAGTGGACAGAAACATTTTTCTGCTTGTTTCCAGAAGGTTTGGTTTGTTGCTGTCCAGAAGGCCACATGTTTTCCAGGTCCCACGTTACTCTCCATTAAATAGAGTCAGTTCAGGATCTCTGCCCCGGAGGGCAGTGGGGTGGCACTGTGTGAAGCTTTGAGTACTCCTCATGGATTTGGCCACAGGAAAAGCAAGTTCCAGCTGGGCATTCACATCCACACAGATATTTTAATGCCCATTTTGAGAATTTTTCCCAGTCCCTTGATGCGAACAGCTTTGCCAGATGGAACATTGAAACATGGTCTCTGGGGCTAGAGGTATCCCACACTACTGATACACTACACGTGAATCATAAGGTTTCCTGCAAGAAACAGTGCTTTCTCTCTTTTTTATGGTGTTTTTTAAGGGGGGGGGTGGGGGTGAAGAAGGGACATTCACAACAAAGGAATGACACAGAAGCTTGATCCTGGCAAATGTGGTTGCATAAGCCCCTCTCTGGGTTTAACTGCCTAAATTTTCAGAGAAGCTGAGCCTGTACAGATTCCTTGAACAGCAGAGGGAACAGTACATGCTGTGTGTCCTGAAAATCAGAATAGATTTCAGGTGCTTAAATATATATTCAGGTGCTTGGCTGTGGGCAGATAAGAGCAGAGTAATTCTAGTCAAGGCTTGAAATAATTTCAGCAGTAAAACGTAGGCCAAAGTACTGTGATCCATTTGTAACACTGCTAAATCAAAACTAGCTTTGGTAATTACTTCTTATTTTGCCTAACAGCCAACACGGATGGCTCCTTCTCTTCTCTGCTACATGCTGCATGGGTAAAAAGCAGCTATGCACTTGAAAAGCTATTAAAAAATAAAAGGAAAAGTCATGTGGAAGAACAATTTATTGCAGCTAATAAGCTAATTATACTGTTTGAGGAGGTGCTTTCTTCTTCACTTTACATGGGACTTACCCCTGAAATATTAGCATAAACATTTCCCAGAAATACCATGCCTATTCTATTAAAAACAACAAAATAAAAATCAAAATATTTAAATTTTTTTATTTTTATTTTCCCCTCCTGCTTTGTAACAGACTAGATTGAAACAAGATTTGCCCTCTGGTTAAGTGTGTTGTGCAGCTGGGTTATCTTGCAAAGAACAAAAGGGACAGAAAAACAACAACTCAAGTATATACACCTTGCTTTGAGAACAGACATCTGCTCCCACAGTAAGAAGATGCTGCTTTGTGTAAGAGCCCTTCAACCCAGCAGAAAAAGGTGGAACAAAAAGCAATGGATGGGAATTAAAAAACACAGTGAATTCAAATTGAAAACACTCTACAGAAGTTTGACTGAATCGATACAGTTCTAGAATGTTGAGAGTCTGAATGTGGTTGCATGGATTTGAGCTACTCCCACAGTCTACCCTTTACTTCTGTTCAAGTGGAGATGTACATGAGAAGTTGTACAGACTTGAGTCCTGAACCGTTCAAGGACAACAGGTTTTGATGTGTTGTGGAAATAGGTGGGCAGCTGGTGGAGAGCAAAGACTACTAATCCCTTCCCTGAGGGGAGAGAGGGAAACAGGAGCATCCTCAACCTGGATGGGCTACCAGAGATTCCTGTGGGGAACAGCTGCTGGGGCTGGCTTTGCTGTGGAGAAATATTCCTGGGCTTGCACCTTGTCAGACGTCAGATGCTGCACCAACTTGCACGAGTGCATCCCTCAGAAAACAGGCTTCAATGCTTCTGCTGTTTGTACTGCCAGCTTGGTGGCAAGAACAAAGCATGCTTTCATCCTGGGAAAGGATACCACAGAGAAACCACTGATGTTCAGTAACCCCATCCCGTCCCGGGACCTGTGGGCTTCGGCCGTCTTGGGCACTGCTCTGATTCTGAGCTGTGTCCTTTGAACCCAGGTGTGGAATTGGCAGCTCCCTCAAACTGTGGTGCATCTTCCTGGCCCCTTGGCAGAGAAGGCAGCAAGAGTAGGTAAAATATGTCTTGGCTTGCCTTGGATTTGATGAGCTTGTGGCTTTGAGAGTTGTGGATATCACACTGCGTGTCCAAACAGAAACTGTACAGTGCTGGGATGCTCATGGGTTAAAGCTGTAATTCATTAACTAAGCTGAATTTTGTGTTTCAACCTGAGCCATTTCAACAACAGCAAACACTGCTGGAATTGAACAGCTTTGGGTGAAAAATACTGTTATCAACAAGTTACTGACCCTATATGTGGCAGCGGAGTTGAAAGGTTTGGGCCAGTACAGCTAAAGAAGGTTGTTGTCACTTCATGGCAGCTTGAAGATGGTTCCTGGTGCTCTGTAGGTAGAAAGGGCTATTTCCCTTTGCCATCCATTGTCCTAAAAGCTTTTGCCATTTTTGCCATTTTCCATCTCCCAAGTGAAATGGAGTAACACTGTGTGAAAATTCCCAGATCTTCACAATTGCAAACTAAAAGAGCTAGAACATCTATACGTGATTTCTGAAGTCCTGATAACTCGCTAACTTGCAATTTACTTTGATTTTTTTCCAGGCATGTTCAGGTTCTGCTTCAAAGTTTCCCATTATCGCTCTGATATCTGCAGCCACACAGTGCAGCAATGCTTACATCAACATCTCTAGGCATCAACATCTCCTGCTTCCCAGCAAAGCCAGCATCTCCATGGATATTTGCAATCCTTATGGAAAAGATACTATATCACAAACGAGGCAGGGAGTAGTATCTCACAGGAGTTCATCTACTCTTTTTTTTCTTAATACAAACTCTAAATTTACCAAGTTTATATATTTTCATTTATTCTACTAAAATGAGAGAGCTGAAATGTCACACAAACTCAGAATACCCTTATAAAATGCCAATCTGAGTTAATATGGAAGTGAGTTATTTCTTGCCACCCTCTCCACAAATGAATCCACCTTCTTGCTCAGCCTTACAGTGGGAAATAGCACTCACAGCTGTCTCTTCCTGAGCCTTTTTAACACCTGTGAAGTAGATCAGAACTTTTCTTTGTAAAACTGAAAGAAGGGACTCATCTGCAAACTCCAAAGTAAGGTTTCTACTATTAGTTTTTCTCTTGGAGCTCTTGTACAAAGCAGGTGCCTTGTGTCTCTGCTGAGAAGAAAACCTGACTGTTTTTCCAATCAAATATATATTTTAGGCAATATAACCAAACTAAAAAGGGATAAAACTGACAAATTAAAAGCCTAATTCAGGCGTAATTGTTAAAAAAATTTTTTTTTAAGTATTTGAGTGCCATGTTTGTCTTTCCCCCACTACTCTTACACTGCTGCCTCTCTTCTGTAGCTGTATTGGCCACAAAGGGGACTTATATTTCACTGCTAATATAAAGAGATCAGTTCTGGGGAGGTAAGGAATTAGCTGGAGGAAAATAGGCTCCATCTAAATTATTCAAGGAAGAGTAGAAGAAATGTAGAAGGACTGTGATTATCCCAAAAGGGCTAGGAGGAAGTGAGGCTAGGACACAGGGCTGCTGCTGAGGAGGTTTTCAGCACCACCTTCTCAGAGTCCTTTGGACACTTTGTCCAGCAGCAGGGTTTCCATGCTGTGCCTCCCGAGGTTTATCCAAGCTCTTGGTTGTTGTTACTTTACTTTTCCTTTCCATTCTTAGTCTGTCCTGCCTGAAGGCGCACCTGGCTTACTGAATGCGAGGTGTTTAAGGAAAGACTGGACGTGACACGNGCAGGCGCGCTCCCGCCGCTCCTCACACACCCAAGCGGGGGCGGGCGGTGCCGCCCCGCCGAGGAGGGACCCGCGGCCGCCATGGAGGTGAGGGCGGGCGGCTGTGCTCACG
>VWZW01008123.1:1201102-1292550 GCA_013397115.1 Edolisoma coerulescens | reverse complement strand
GCCCCCAGCCCAGCCTGGGGAGCGGGGCCCTGTTCCCGCTGTCCCCCATTGACGCTCTCCGCTCCCGTCCCCTCAGAGGAGCCGCGGCCCCGCCTCGCGGGCACGCGCCCAGCGGGAGGCGCGGGCGGCCGGGCGCGCTCCCGGCAGGGGNCGGCAGCCCCCGCTGCTGGGGGCCGGCTGGAAGGTGCCTCAGCTCTCCGGCCGGCAGCTTTGGGTCTGGGGGCTCTCCCCGAGGAGTGCGGGAGTTTCCTCGTGTCTGGAGCTGGAAATTTATTCCCCGAAGGTTTAAAGTGCTTTGTTTTATACATAGTGCGTTTTTCAATAAAGAGTGGTAAGTCTCTACACTCCTACGGCAGCTGCTTTCTATTGAGGACATTGCTGGAGTGGGAGAAGAGCAGGCAAAGGCGAATGAACCGGTTCCTAGGTGTGATCACGAGAAATCTTTTAGTTCTTGTGTTTTTCATCTGGCATCAATCGGGGAGAGCTGTGAACCCCGAGGAACACTGAAAATCTGCCTAATGTGTACTTTGTGGCATTAGTTTGAGCAGGGTGACCTTCTGAGGCAAGAGAAGCAGCGGGACAGCCCTGGGTGACAGCTCGGCTGCTGGCATCAGCAGGACTTGTGATGGCCAAAAATCAGCCCATTCCCTGACACCACTGGCACTTGTCTGTGAAGTGTCAGGTTTGTTTAGAAATAAGCCACTGCCTTTTTTTTTTTTTTTTTAATCACTTACCAGCTGACGGCTTCTAAAAGCCTCTTTATCATACAATGTTATGCCTCACAATTGGCTTGGGAAGATTGGTGTACATTCTGATAACTTCAAAGAACTGTAGTTTGCCTTTTTTTTTAACTAAACAGAGCTCCTCTTCATGCCTCCCAGGTGCTGGATGGAAGCAAGGCAAAACACTCCTGCAGAGCTGAACCTCTTTCACTGCAGTTCTAAAAGTGTTTGAGTTTGGCAGCCTTCCAGGTAAAGTGGGGTGCCTTGTACATTTGAACCTTCCTTGGTTCTTTAAAGGTCTTTTTCAAGCAAAATGCCTCTATGACATTATTTCACGGTATGACTGCTATACCAGTACTCTGTAATGCTTTCAAAAAAAATATTTACTGCTATGAGGAATTTCCTTTCTCCTTCTAGTATCTTCCTGGTAACAAATGTTAAAACACTGGTACAAATATTATGTGACGTCAAATGTGACAATGCAGTGGAGTTTAATGACTTAATTTTAGAGTTGGAAGCACAGAGGAGGGGAAAATAAAGAAAAATCAGTCTTGCTTCAAAGTTTAAAAAAACATTAAGTTAGATTAGCTTCTCCTAACAAGGCTGCTTCCTGATATGGGTGTATTTTGTGTAGCTATTTTTTTCCAGTGACAAATGTGATTATCTGATTGATCGTTTGTGGGGTGTGGAGCAAGAGCAGGAAATGTTTATCTTGTATCTGTATGACATGAAAAGTTGTCTTCTGTTTTCTCTTTGTTTTACACTTTCAAGGGCGGTGAGGGGAATTAGAGGAGCTAATTGGTGATGCAGAGACAGTCTTCTGAGAGTTGTTGATCCCATCAAATGCAGAAGATAGTAAACAGCTTGCTGTTTAGTAAGTGGCCCTCAGAACCTACTTACATTGTATATCTCCTTAATTTAAAAGTGCTCTAGGGGTTGGAGAAGCTTTAAGTAGTTGAGTCAATGCACTATTGCTAGGAGTTCTCTCATTTAGAATGTGTGTGATGGAGTTCAAAATAACTTTGCTGCTAAGTTCTTACTGCCCTGTGATGGTAAGTCTTAAATATGAAGTGTCTGCCCATGGTCAGTAGCATTAAATATCCCGTTTGAGTGTTCTGCTGGGTGTGGAAGGAGAGAGGATGTTCTTTAGTGCAGGAACCAGTGTGTGTGCCATTTTGCTCCTGACAGGGCTCACCGTTCACAATTGTTTGTTAGCCCTGTGAAATACACCCTATTGTATCCTCCCATCTGTGTGGCTGCCTTGGAGAGGTGTTGTCCTTGAACAAGAAATTAAAATGATTACAATGTGGTTTTAAGCCACCTTCAGTCTAATTTGTAGTCCTGGCTTGTTAACTCATGGCTGGGTCAGGACACTTGTTTGCCTTTGACTTTCCAGTGGGGATGGTAACAGTTCTTTTGCTGTCATTCTGAATGATAACTAATGCTTTTAAAAAAATGGATGCTTGCCTGGGGAAGCACAGGTTGATTTCAGGAGAGATCTCATGTCTGCAGCATGTGTGTCAAAATGTGCTGTTTTCTCCAACAGGAGAGGGAAAGGAATGCTGTGTGCTCTCCTCTCCATTAAGGTTCTCCCTGCTTTTCCAGCAGTAATCCTGGTGAAGTAAGAAACTGAGGTGGGAGGAATCTATTTGAAAGAACTTGATGTGCTATCCTGAAAAGTGAGATCCTCTCACTGCTGGAGGGTTTGACTTGGAATCTCAGAAAACCCCCACTTAGTTTGCGAGGGAAGTGTTAGCTGGGAGTACCGAAAAGTTGCTCCGCAAATTGCGCAAGCAGAAGATAACGTGACACTGATCTCCTGAAAATGTGACAGAGGGAATAGCAGAGGGAAGTATGGAGGTAAAGAGAAAGGTTGCTGTAACCTTTTCCCCAGCATGAAGGGTTTCAGACGGGTGGTGTCAGCTGTGACACTGAGTTACTACAGTAATGCCATGATAAGGCTGGATCGATAATTTTTGTCAGGCTTGCTCTTTCCTGAAATTGGATTGCTTGGGCTTCCTGTGAACTTTCGGCTGTTCGTTTGAAAATGTTAATGCTGCTGTATATTATTGAGAAGATGTTGGAAAGTTTTTAAGTTCTTCTCCCTTTGTGGATAACTCAAATTAAATGAAGCTAAAAGTTTTATTGTAGGTGGAATGAGAAGGTAACTCTGACAGCTGAGAATGAATTGTGGCAAACTAGTGCAAAGATGAAGTAAGAGTATTCACTTCTTACAATTTGAAATTATTATACTTAATACACAATGAGCATAAAATGTCTCTGATTTGACACAGGACTGTCATGCAACACTGCACATTCTTCCTCTTCAAATTGTATCTCCCTTGATGTGTAACATTACAAACATAATTAATCACTATGTGCTTGCTTTATAAAGGTAGCTTGGGTTGTTCTGAGCTTCCTGCAACTGGATGGCTTTTGTAGAATCAGCACCTGCTGAGTGTGTCCAGTTTCATTATGAGCCACATCTACAGGAATCAGAGTTGATGGAGAAGGGATGGTCCAGGAACGATGTGAGACACTGAGCTGGGAGGAAAACTGGACTGAAGTCTGTTTTCATTTTGTTCCAGTGAAATTGTAGGGGTGTGCTTTCGTTACGTGTTCACATGATGCCCAGCACAACAGGTCCTTGCAATGCCTTTAGGCTCCAGACACTATCTGAATATATGTAACAATGTTTTCATGATTTCTGACTGGTAATGTGATGGTATTTCTTTTCAGCTCCGGAACAGCTTGGCTCAAGCAAGACTCAGTTTTGAAGCAGGTGGTGGTACGTGGACTCTGCTTTCTTCCACCGAGTTCAAACACACAAACAAGGTATTTTCTTCTTAATAGTAAAAGGCATCTCTACTGTGTTCTCCAAGTGCTTTCTGTTACACACATGTGCTTCTTTTCCAAATATTCTCTTCCTTCCTTTGGGAAACAGATTAGAGTGAGAGGGGAGTTAGGTCTGGGTAGTAGATTTTGGCACGTTCATATATGGAGTGTTAGGAAGTGAGATGAACGACAACTTAAGGTCTGAATGAAGTGAAACTTGTGGTAATTGTTCCCTTTCTTCTTCTCTTGGCTTTGTTTGCAAGTTTTCTTTACAGCAAAAGGGAAAGGCTGTAACTACCTTCCCACACAGGCTCTGAATAATGTGTGTATTAAAAATTGCCTCAACACTGAGTTATGATAATGACAATAAAATTCAAAGGCTTCAACAAAACCACAGCTAAGACAGAAAGTTGCTCTCATTTTACTTACAGTGTGGATTCTACTGGTTGCATTGCCCTGTGAGTAATAATCCTAACCTGACTGGAGAAGGACAGACCAGAATTTGAAGACATTCATCTTGGACCTCATGTGTCCATAGGCCATTTCCCTCCAGAGCAGTCCGTCCTGTCCCTGGCAGGGTGAGCTGCCTCAGAGCCCACAGTGTCCCTGTCACCAGAAGCACTCCTGCAGTATGCAGAGCACCTCAGCATTGCTTGGATGGTTGAGGCACACTGTCCTTCAGTGGCACCAGAAACTCTTTGGTTATACAGTTGCAGAAAATAAGCATTTCTTCGAAAGCTTGAAAAGTTTCTTTGGCAGGACTAAAGGCATTTTTTTGTAGTACCAGCTGTTACTTAGGTACTGGTTCATTATAACAAAGTGAGTAATGAGAGTGAAGCTGGGATACCTTTAAAGGATAAGCTGTTTTGGCAGAAATGAATTACACAATGATGTGAAATAGCAGACCAGAGCAGTAGTGAGAATCTAATACAGCAAACAATTCATGCTTTAGTCTGATGGCAAATTTAGTCAAGATTACAGGTTAAAAATGTCAACTTTTCAGCAATTTGGTTTCTGTATACATGACTAGTGAACTCCCTGTTTTCAGGGAAGCAATTCTCTGTAATTTAGGAATTGAGTCAGACTAAAGGGAATTGAAATAATGTAGTGAGTTATTAAACAGCTGACTGTAAATATCAGAGCCAGCTGGCAGCGTGCAGGAGCTGGTTATGCAGAAATACGTCAGCTGTGCTAAGGTATGGGATTCACATCCTGGATTTTTTGCTGATTTTTAGTCTGTTACAAGCTCTGAAACTGTGATGCTTGAAATGGAATAGAATCTAGCTATGACTTGTAGAAGGTCAAGTCATTAAAGTTACTCGTTTAACACCTTTTGGAAACCAAGCACCTCCTTCAAGCAGAGCAGCCCTCTCACTGAGCAGCTTCATGTGTGTCATTTCAGTCCCAGTTCTGAGTAATTCCTGATGCAGGTTGAATTGAAAAAGAGGAGAGCTGGAATTAGCTATCAAAGCTCACCTTCTCTTTATGTTAAAATGTGAAGCTATATGTGTGTCAGTTTGAGTTCAAAAGAAGCTGTTTCTTCAGAAGTTGGTAAAATGTGCTTTATATTACTGTATTTAAGAAGTCACATTGACATCCATCATGATGATTTCTGAACACGTTCTGCCTAAGACTTGAAAATGAGGATTTACTCTTGTCTTGAAGCTTTGGGTGATACATTTTTAAGTGTTTCACTAAGTTGTTAAGGAGAAAGGACTTTCAAAATAACACTTGTCCTAAATTTTCAGACGTGTGGGTTTTAAGTGACACTCACAGTAGCTATTACTGACAGATATGAACAAGAAAAATGTAACGGAGCAAAGAAAACGTATTTCATTTATGGGTAGATTGTTGTGGAATGTTTTCTGCCTTGGAGCTTCTCCCATGTTTTGAGTACTTTAGAAACAGTGAAAGGAAGAAAAACTGCTATTCACAATCTCTGTTAAAAGAGAATTGACAGAATTTTTGGGACTTGCTCTTTCATTACCAGTGTTCTCATAATTACACTGTTTCTGTGGATTTAGCTATTTCTCTAGTACAAGATCTTTAAAAGTGAATTTAGTCAGAATTCGTCCTGGCTGTAAAATGTCTTAGCTGCACTTTGCTACTGCCCTGAAGACTTCCAGCTGAGATTTTAAACTGTTAAGCCAAACTTGGCTGGATGTGACTGGTGTGACGTGCTCCCTCCTAAAACCTCAGTGTGGAATCATTTAACCTTTTTGGAGATAGGTTAGCTTTGCAAATATGGCAGTGTTTTTATTTAGGCCTTCAGTAACAATATGCAGGTGTTTTTTTCTGCCATATTATCTTGCATCAGTGAATTGTTATCTCTGACTAAGCTCTTGTAGTATCTGCAGCTAGTAATGCAGGGAAAAAAATCTAAATGCCATAAACAATTCCTGCTTTGGAGCATAAATTACCCACTGATCTGTGGTTTAGAAAGGTACATTATGGTTCTGTGAGAAATGGTTTTCTTTCTGGCCTTATGGCAGCATAAACTGACCTAGATTGCTCCTCTGATCTCTTAACTCCTGTGGTTGCTTTGTTTCGCTGAGTGGTTTGAAACTTCCCCACACCTTCCTGCTGTTTTGGAGGCTCATTTTCTTGAGCTGATTTGAAAAAAATCTATTTGTAAAACAGTAGAATAGCTCAGAGAAGAGTGCCCTTGTGAGGGCTCTAAGTGCTGTCTGGTATCAGGGCACGTGTTCTGTTGTGGATTATTTCTGTGCTTTGGCTGTGAGATAAGGGTTCAGTATAGAGGCATTATTGTTTCCTCCTGTTTTTACATTTGTTTATCAAACCTCCCCAGAACCATTAATTGGCACCAGAGAATTGCCTTTTTAGGTTTCCTCTGATATTTGGAAAAGAGGTGGCAGCCTGTGATGAAGAAAAGCAGAGAAACTTTTGGATAGATAAGAAACTAAACACGCAAGAGCATGTGCAGTTTCTCCTGAAGTGATTGATGGTTAAAGGCACCTCTATGTTCTGCCACACAGAGATGGTCAGCAGTCAGCCTGTCCCCATAGCAGACAGTGGGAAAAGGAAAAAGAAAAAAAGAACCAGAGCCACAGATCAGGTCCCTGGGAAGTTTGAAGGTTGGTAACAATTTAAAGCTTTTAATTGTTACGGTCTGCTTTGCTTCTGCTGTTTTTCTCAGTTTTCTTAGCTAAACATTGCTTTTTTGGTAGGATTAGTGCTGATGTCAAAATGTTTTGACTGCATAGATGTGAGCATAAACACTGTGAAGCTTTGTAAGTAAAATATAGTTCAGTGAGAAAACTGAGCAGTGTAAAACTTAGTGGGCAGTAGCAATGGAAGGTACATTGCAAATAAAGGTGATAGTAGCCTTCTAGGTTTAAATGCTCAACTTTGTTATACTTAAAACACTATATCTGTAAGTAGATTGTGTATGGTAGGCATTTTCTGAGCAAGGAGTTAATTGTTTTCCACCTGAAAAAATTGTTTCTGAGTTTTCCGTGAAGACAGGGAAGGTGGCTGAGGTCCTAGATATTGCTGAGATATAAAACATTTCTAGTGTGAACAAATGTGTCATTTTGATGCTGTAATGAAGTTTAATTTTTCTGGAACTTGAAAGAGGGATGTGAAGAATGAAGCATAGTTAAGACTGGCATGTCTGCTTTAATACTGCATAAATCTGAGAGATGCTTATCAGATAAAGAGCTTGTCTTGATGTTATTCACTAAATTAACTTTCACTTTCAAAATTCACTGTGATGGATGTGTCCTTTCTTCTGGATTTCTTCGGCAGACTTGTACAAGCTGACTGCTGAGCTGCTTGGTGAGGGAGCATATGCTAAAGTTCAGGGTGCTGTCAGTCTCCAAACTGGGAAAGAATATGCAGTGAAAGTAAGTAAAGAGTAAAAGCAGCATCACTTCTGTCTGTGATGTGTCTTCTCCCTCTGAGTATCTCAGTGAAAACCTGCAATAGAGTGGGTAATAGCAAAACCTGCTAGGAAATTTTTGATGCTTGAAATGAGCCTGTTTTATAACTGTTGAGAAAACCTGTCATCCTAAGTGTCGTGCCTCCAGCATGAACTGGTGTATCAGCTGCAGGCAGAAGTCACAAGCAGTAAATCACTGGGATGGTTGGATCTCAGGGCAAGCTTTCCTCTCATGCCCTGGTTTGGTTGTAGTCCTACCTTTGTCTCTTCTTATGAAAGAAGAGGCTGAGTCATTATACAGCATGGCCTACCAAACAGTGCAAGCTTTTGGGTGCTCCTCCGAGTTCAGAGAGCATCAGGTACTGCCAGTGGTTCATGGAAAGCTGTCTCTTTATTTTTTGATACAGGCCAGCCTTCTGTGATATCATTGTAAAGTGCTAGGGCTCATTTACAGATTTGTTGTTATCCTGAGTCCCCCATTTAATTACAAACACAAATAATAGCAATAGGGAAGCTTTATGTTTGATTCTATTCAAAAATAGGCACAAAATTTTAAGCCCCTTATAAAGTGTAGTTCTATAGCTGCTAGAATTTTTTCTGTACTTTGTAAAATTGTTGGAGTTGAAAGGTTGAGATAAAAGCTCTGCATTAGGAATTTGATGTGATCAGATACTGAGGCCTGTGTAGTGCTGGTGAATGGTTGCCTGTTCTACACCAGAGAACTCAGGCTGCAGAAATAAGAAACCAGTCCTGGATACAGATGGTGGTGATGTTTTGGTAACGTCATGAGCTTTCAGTTTATGCATCAATCATTCAGGCTCAGCCTCTGTGGAAAGCCCTTGTTCTTGTCCCCTTTCAGCCTGAGGACAGTGTGAAGGAAGGTGACTTCTGATGGCTCTGAGATTGAATGTATATTTTCTTTAGGTTCTATTATTGGGTCTCCATAAGGTTTACACCATAAACTAAACTCTCATTTTGTGGTGAACTTGGTACTTTTTGCTTAAATGCCTGTAATGACAAACCTCTTCTTTTTGACTGTTCAGTGTCTGATGTGACTCAAATCTGGTTTTAGTAGAACTCAAGAGGATATCCTGTTCTGCACATTGCAAAGTTAAAATGATGCAAGAAAAAGCTTGTGGTAACTGATCACTGGCTGTGTAACGCATGGATTTAGTTCCTTTCTTCTCTTCCTGCCCTAATTTCTCTTGTCCTCTGGATGCCTTCCAGAGCTCTGCTGACACTGCTCTGCTCTGTAAACAAATGCCAGATGAGAAATTAAACAAACAAACAAAGGTGGAGTGTTTTTCTCTAGTGGGCATGCCCTAGATTCAAACCTTGGAACAGTTACCTAATTCCAGAGCTACATACATAGCTCCTGCAGTAATTTTTGAAATATGAGGTCTTAACTCTTTTTCACAGATCATTGAAAAAAATGCTGGGCATAGCCGGAGTCGGGTTTTTCGTGAAATAGAAACTCTGTACCAGTGTCAGGGTAACAAGTAAGTATAGACTTGTCTTTGTTTGTTTAAAGTGTTTTGATTATTTGTTTTCAAATTTTTATGTGTGACAAGGTTAGAAGCTTTGCACTAGTCTCCTTAAAACCAGTTGAAATTTAGACTTGACCTATTCAGAGTAACAATTTCCCCTTCTTTTACCTGTGAAATTTAGGAGAACTATCTACAGATTAAAAGTTACATCACTCAATTAGCAGCCAGGTCAGTGTAGCTTGATTGTGCTTCAGTGATGCATAGATTTTGTCCAGATGAGAAATTAACATTTTGACACTCTCCCCTGGGATTTCACCATCAGCAAAAGCTGACCTGATACCAGCTGCTGTGGAAAGGAAGTCTTACCATTCCTTTCCCTGACATGTGGTTTGTCCTCTTCCTTGTGTCAGCCTTCCTGCTTTTGCACTGGAGCTCTTAGATCAGCAAAAAGCTAATTTAGTTCTCATTTGGATGTGTGCTGACTTCATGTAGCCACAGGATGAAGCAACTGTAAAGCTGCTGCTGATGTCTGAAGAGGAAGAAAAGCTGTGCAGACACTGGCAGCATGCTCTGGGAGCTCTGGGATGGATTTGAGCCCATTCTGAAGCTACTTTTAGATGCCTCTGTTAATCTAGAATGTATATATAACAGCTGTTATCTGTATTACAGTTGTGCAGCTTATATTGACCCTTTTCAAACAAATACTTAATAAAACATACAGAAATAATTTTAAAACCAACTTGTTTCCCAAACGTATGTGTTTATGTTGTGCTGTAAAGGAGCAGACCATGTCTTTCTTTTGTGAGATTAAGAGCATATGGTCATCCAGTACACAACTGATGAAAAACTCAAGCTCACACGACCACATGCAGAATTTGGGGGTTTGAATGTACCATTAAATGTAAAAAATTTTGACTTACACATTTGATATTCTCGAAGCAACCTGGGGTGTTTGTGCTGCAAAGAATTTACATGAGCTAAACAGGAGTTAGTCTAAAAATGGCAACTAAGGAGCTGGATGTAATATCCTGCTGACAGATGCCTGTCTCATTTGAGCCCTGTGTGTTTTGCTTTGTGATTTCCAGAGAGAAAGAACGCCAGTTTAATTATTTTTTCTTTATTTCTGCCTTCAGCACAAATGCAATGTTTTAAATTATTAAATACAACCTACTACCAGTTATCTTCCTGTCAATTGAGCAGTAGCAGAGCTCTCACAATCTTGAGTTTGGTGTTTGGCCTGTTTCCCATGCTTAAATTTCAGTGTGAGTTGGAAATGTGGTTTTAATGCCACAGGCAACCAAAGCAACTTGTTTAACTAGAACTTGTATTTTTGGTTGCTTCTGGCACTTCCTAGTTATCCGTGCTGAAACTCTTCACTGCTATGTGTACACTCCATGCTTGTTTCTTTTATTTCCCTTTTTTGTTTCTTTCTTTAAAGGAACATTTTGGAGCTAATAGAATTTTTTGAAGATGACACAAGATACTACCTGGTCTTTGAGAAGCTGCGAGGAGGTACTGTGCTGAAACTGTGCCTTTGCTCATCGAATCGTTTTGGCTCCTGTTTGCCTCTGTTTTAAAGTAGTAATTGAAGAACTTACTTTAAATGCTTGAGAATTTCAAAACAAGAAGTAGAGGAAGGATTATACACCGCTGGAAGTATGGTTATTCTTGAGTATTGGTGGGTTTGGTCATGCATTTGCAATCCCTTTCTGTAGGTGAGTGATGGAAATGTCAGCTTTCTTAAAGTGAGAGGTTTGAAATACAGTCAGTAGGTCACAGTACCTTCAGGCAAGGGGAGACACAGGATGTCAGGTGTTACTCATGATCCTAGTGCAGCATCTATTCACTCTGGCAGAGTTTTCCCTTGGTGTAGGATTGACTCCATTTCCCGAAACTCATGGAACTCTATTAGGAAAAACATCTTTCCTGTGCCTGGGGTTGCTGTAATTCAGAACCAGTTGTACTTGTGGGTGTTTGAGAGCCCATCACGTGAGCCTAAGCAGTCACTGGGCTCCAGCACTTCCCACTCACCTGGGGAATCAGAAAACTGCAGCAAGCACTTTGTGGACTTCCTCACATTTGTCTGCACTGGACATAATTACAGTACCCACTAATTGCCTGGCTGTGCAAAACCATGAGTTAATGTGGCCAACCCTTCAAAGAAAAACTGAGCTGCTGGAGTGTCCTGCTGCCCAGAGAACATCATCTATTGTCTCTGGTCAGTAAGGTTTCCAGGAGCAAACTGTATGTGCAAGAAATACAAATTCTTTCTGCATAGATGCAGAACTATTTTTAAAAGAGATGGATGTGTATTTTTCTTGAGTAAAAGCTTCTGTTTAACTTTTCTCAAAATTGCTGCATCTTTTCATTGTGTTTTCCCATAACACTTTGTCTTAATGCACAGACTTCTCTGACAAATTAGCTGTAGTAGGGCTTGATTGAGATGAATCTGCATTTGTCTTTTTTCTCATCTCCACATTCTTCCATTAGTTAACCCTCTTCTTTGTGAGTCTGTGGTTGTCAGTCTACCTGCATGGCTGCTGAGAGGATAATAATGCTACTCCTTCCCTTTTAGCTACTGTTTTTACAGAGTCAGCTACGGCTGAGGCTAGTTTTCTCTTAAAAAAAAAAAATCAGTATTTGAAGTGTTAGGTATGTGGGGTTCAAGAATTAATGGGAGTTAGGCCTCAGATCTGACACACTGCAGGTTCTGATGTGAGTGGCATGGCTGGCAAGCATGAGAACATTAATCTTCAATGCAAGCCTTACTTCAGTAATTCCAGTCTCAGAGGCTGCTGTTACTCACAGTGTTGGAGCATAATTTGGGCTTTCTGTTTTCAGGTGTGTCTTCCAATAGCTGTGGTAACTGAAGGAGGTCTGCTCCTGTTTTATCTGGGTTCAGTTCACTGTGATGTGAAGAATCCCTTTAGTATCCTTGTCTGACAGCATTTTATAATTGAAAGAGTTAAGATCCAGCTGATTATATTGAAGTTGCATGATTTAAGAGTTTTTCCTCTTTTTTTTTCCCCCTCTGAAATGCATTTTGAGAGGTGCTACATGATGCTTTCTCTCTGATGAGTACTGGAGAGGTAGGAACAACTGTGGCAGGAGTGCCCTGCTATTCTTTCTTCATGAGAATTCTCTTTGTGGGCTGAATATAAAGTCAGTAAAGTACGTTTTCATTGATATTCATATAATTCTTATCTGAGAGAGTTTGAACATCAGCTCTATTCAGAAAGGAAATTTCAAATAAACCTGCTGAGTGAAATGAGCGCTTCAGGTGGCTCAGTATTGTTTCCGGTGAAGTGTGGGGTCTTTTCTGCAGGAATGGAAACATTGAAGAACTGTTACTGCTTTCTAAGTGTTCAAAGAACACCTATACCAGGAAACCCCTTTGAACTTTGTGCACTCAAGAAATCTGTAGCAAACTAGAAGGTGTTGGTTTTGGCAAGGGAAAATGTCTGTATTTGAAATCTAATAACCTGGTCCAAAGTGGCCTTCCTGCACCCATCTGACACAGCATGGCTGTGCATATCTGAGCAGTCTTTTGTCCATCTCTCTTCTTTTTCAATGTTCTTCCTCTTCCCTCTCTGTATGCTCACTGGGGAGGAGTGGCAGTAGTATTGATGGTATAAGAATAGGAATTACCCAGTAGGAGATTTCCTTCCATGTCTAGAACTGAAGAATAAAAGTGAAATCACCTGAGACAGAAAATGTTGAGTGTACTGGGGCTAATAACAAATGGCAGTTACTTCTTGAATTTCTTTGCCTGATTGCTTTTACAAAACACCTCTCTGAATAAGAAAATAGAAGGCAATAGTAAGGCTACTTAGGGGGCTTGGATCTCTGTGGACTACATGTAATTGGTTTTTTAAAGACATTTTTAATCTTTTGAGAGGTTTGATTGAATTCACTTTAAGAAAATGAGGAATCAAACCTCCCTTTATTCTTTGTTAAAGGGATACCAGTGAGGCTCTGCCTGCAAGCTACCAGCCCTTCAGTATGTTTTAATTTAGAGATCTTTTGTGAGATTTTATGTCCCTGGGCAAATTTTGCCTTAAGTCAGTGTAGAAGCCTTGCCTTGATGCCTGTGGGAAATTTGATGTGTATTTAAAGGTCAGATCTCTTTTTACTTTGATGGTGTTGAGGCACAAAACGTGTATCCTTGACTTTCAGTGCAGGGTTTCAGTGGTGACATGATAGAAAATGAGAATTTGAGCATGACCACTCATGACCTTGGGTAGGTTGGGTTTTGCTGAAGTGTTTATGTATCTCCTTAGCTTTGTTTTTTACTGGTACCATTGGCAAATCTCTACTGTCACAGTGTGTGGAGAACAGACCAGTCATGTCCTGGGGCAGTAAAAAGTGATTGCCTCTCATGCTGTGCTTAAACTAGAGAGCTGCACTGTTTGAAAATTATGTTCTAGCACACTTAAGTGGTGAAGCTGCTCAGTTGTGCCTTTTTCTTCTTAGTCATTCCCCTCTTTGCTCCACAGAAGTTGCTTGCTGTGAAAGGCTGTTACAAAGTATGAAAATGAGGTTATGGATTCATGATACTTGGAACTAGTTCAGTATTCATACTGAGGTTTTCCCTTTCACCTGTTACCCTTACAGGTTCAATCCTGGCCCATATACAAAAGAGGAAGCACTTCAATGAACGAGAAGCAAGCAAAGTGGTGAGAGACATTGCCTCTGCTCTGGATTTTCTTCACACAAAAGGTGAGAGAAGGCTGCTCCCATCTTTACTAGTTGATACTGTACACCCAGGTTATGAAGCACATTTATCTGTAAGAAGCCAGCTTTTGCAAGTGTTTCCATTTAGAGCAATGCCAGATGACTTAAGCTGCTTTCCTCTATGATATTATTTTTATATTGTAGTATTTTAAATAATTGGGTGTGTTAAGATGGTACAGGCTTTTCAAGAAGAAAACTTAAATCGGCATCCAGGGAGAGTTAACATTAGGATTGAATCTGTTTGTTCCTGTTACAGAAGCCACCATATGAAGGTTACTCAAAAGGGATCTAACATAATATTAATTTCCTCTTCTTTCACGTCGACAGAATTACTTTTTTTTGATTACTCAGAATTTCTGCTGGTTACAAGACCTGTTGGTCTGTAGTAGCTTTTGACTCCCACATTGAGACTCTCACTGTTAAATTGAGAGACCTAAGTGAACCATAGTCTTTATTTGAAGGTGTCCTCAATTCATTTGGAATTTGCTTAGATTTAAAAGCAGTTATGTTTGTAGAGATTTTTTTGTGTATGTTAATGTGATTTTCTGCTGCTTTTTTGACTTGGGAATACTTTTGTTTAAATTCCCAAACCTCTGTGCATTATGGTCATCCCAGAGCATATTTTTGGGCTGAAAGTGATGGATACTTTTGAAGTCTTTCCTATGTTGTGATTATCTGGCCTTGCAGCTTCAGTTACTGTTACAGTGACTACCTCTGAATAGAATGGCTTGTAATTGGAGACTGTTTATCAGTTGTTTATTTAGATACATTTTTTCTCTTCCTGTTTGCCATTCTGATTAGCCTGGTAGAGCTCAGCAGAGTTGCATTTGTTGCCTAAATTGCTCAGTACTGGCCCTGGTTCAGTAAATGTTCAGTTGTAGTCTGTACTTTTAAGTGGCAGCACTGTTTATATGCTGAGGTGGAATCACAGTGCTGGTACCTCAACAGGTTGAACCCATTAAAAAGAAAATTGTAGCAATGCATAGGGATGAAAGTGGTAAATCTGAGGAATATGGATCTTGTCCCATGTTGTGATTGTTACGAGAAGTTAATTTGAATGTGAAGCCAAACTTAGTTTGGATTACGAGTTTTTGTAATCTTCACAGCCTGTCTATGTGATAATTCAACTTTAAACCTTCAGAGAAGGTACTTCTTGAATCCCTGTGTTTAGAAGATTTTGACTTTGAGATATGGGACATATAAGAAGCAGGAAACTTAGGCTGAATATGTGGAAAAATTTATTTTTGATGTGCAGGGCTGTAGTGGGTTTCTTAACAGCTGAAAGTCCAGGTATCCCATTCAAGAGGTTTAATATCAACTCAGCTAATACCTTTCTGTAGTTCTCTCTCAGCTTTTCGTTTTAATTCCCCTTTCCCCAAATGAGGGGAGGGTGATTGATTAAAATGGCTGTAGAGCAGCAATCTGCTTTCTTGTTGTTTGCTGTGAACTGGGACAGTGGGGACATGGCTTGCAGAATCAGCTACAGCAACATCCATCCCCTTTTCATTTTATCGTTCTCTTTATGGTTCTTCAGTGTCACATTAAAATAATTAGTAAGTAGGATACAGAACACTAAAGTAAACAGGAAATTAAAGCAGTTTTATTGCACAGCTTAATGGTGAAGGGCTGTAGCTAAATGCTTTTAAAAAAATTTGAACGAGGACAACTAATTCTTTTGCCAGGAGTAGTTTAAAACTCAGCTGGATGATAATCCTGCCTCACAGCCACTTGGGATGTGTGTGCTTTATTGCTAATAACCTACTGGAGGGGTGTATAAAGGCAGTTGTTTTCTCAGTGCTCTGTGCAACTGCAAAATCAAATGTTACATAATCAGACATTTGAATTCAAACAATAATACAAAAAAGACACTGCTGGCTTTCCCACTGCAAGCCAAGACAACTGTTGGGAGTCTGGTCAGCCTTGTAAATGTCAGCACAGGCCACCTCAATGGGTTCATCGTGCCATCTTTTGTGCCAAAGCCATGTACACTGTGTCAGTGTGAGCACTCTGATTCCTTTAGATGGGGGCTCTGCTGTTAGGTTATATTTCTTGTGGAGTGTGCTGAAGAAAAGACATTAAAAACTCCCTTGCCTAGAGTTTGGGGGGATTTTCCTTCCTGTATTCTGAACTAGAATCAGGTGTCCTTGGAGTGTAAGTTTCTAAATCAAGGCTAGCTTCCGGTTAAATTACAGCCAAGTTGCGCATTTGATTTGATTTTTTTGCCTCTCATTTTCTGCCTTCCAATTGAGTTTGGTCATATTAAATGGAGAACTTCCAGAAACTGTGTATTTAGGCTTTTGAAGAACTTCTTTGACAACACAGAACCACCTTGCATGTGGATTACACAGATAACTTTGTGCTTCCCTGTTAGGTTTGCCTATTCTGATAGGAGTTGAATGAAGAAGCCCTTTGGTTGTTTTCCTTTAGCTTTTCTTCTGCATCTCTAACTGAACCTTTAATTTTTCATTTGCTTCAGCAATGAGTATGTACCTCAAAGGGATATTTTCATCTGGGAACTTGGGGGATTTTTGGCAGGGGAGAGTGCCTCAAGTACTGTCTGTGCTGGTAGGAGTTGATTTATCTGGAAAGAAGAACTTTACTGTAAAAGGCACAAAAATCTTTTGATTAAACTGTGTAAAGAATTAAACTTTCCTAAAGGTTAGTCATCTCATTAAGCTGGTTTTAACGAACGTAATTAATTTGGGCTAACAAAAAGTTCTGGTGTTAGCAGGTTCTTATTTGCTTGACAGACTCTCCTGTACAGTTAAGGAGGATAAAGGGATAGCAGGATGCAACTGTGGCTCTTAACAGTTAAACTTTACAATTAAATTATTATATTTAAGAGGGGCGGGTGTGTGTATCAGACCTAGAATATTTCCCAGGCCACCTGCTTATAAAGAGAAGTTATGAGAAATAAAACAGGGGGGAGTATCCTTTCTAATGAGCATTTGTACTCTCTGTTCAGGTATTGCTCACAGGGACCTGAAGCCTGAAAACATCCTGTGTGAATCTCCAGAAAAGGTGCTGCTCTGGTCTCTTAACCTTCTGAACTGGTTTTTTTTTTTAACTTGGTTCCCAAAAACAGTACTTGTGTTTTTTCTCTCCTTGAAAACTTTTGAACCCATTAGTGAACTTCAACTAAATTTAACAGAACTGAAGCTTAAAAGAGAATAAATTTTTCTTTGAGCTGTGAAAATGTGAACATCTGGCTAAGAGATAAAAAGCCAGCTGGCCTCAGAGAGGGCACGGCAATGTCACCCTTGTGCCTCATCTGTTCTGAGCCAGAACCCAGATGAACAAGCAGCATTTAGAGGCCAGCTGGTCACATAATATGACCAGTTTCCAAAGTGCCCTGATGGGTACTGGCATTTGCCTTACCAAATAAAAGAACAATGTAGCAGGATCAGATGCTGGTGCTGTGAGTGCAGCTGGGGCAAGGCAGGTGCATGCAAGGAGCAGAGGGTGGCTGTAAGAGACTGGGTCTCACTAGGGACTTTTCTTCTGTCCTGGGGTTTTCTACTTCACATATGTACGTATTCATATATTTTGCATTAATCCCAGTCTTCCTGGCCTCTTATTTTTTTTAGATATCACCAGTAAAAATATGTGACTTTGATCTTGGCAGTGGGGTGAAGCTGAACAGTGCATGTACTCCCATAACCACTCCTGAATTAACAACGCCGGTGAGAGACTTATTGTGGGTTTGAGCCTTTTTTTTTTTGTTCTACTATAAACCAATTTTTCTTATCTCCAGAGGAGACCTTCCAAAGAGCTTACTGCCACTACACCCAGTGCTGGACAGTTCGTTTCAAGCAAGTGTATGTGTGATAAATACTGTCCTGCTTTCCCAGTCACAGAACAAACACACAAAAGCACAGGAGCTCATGGTGTTAATTTTCCTGTTGGCCAGCAAGTGACACATTGCTCCTGCTTATCTCTTACACGATCAAATGGGGAAACTTTTTGTGCACATTTTTTGTGTGCTTATGGGCAGACTTTGAACCTTAGTTTTGTGTTCATTTCCCCATGTTTTGATTCTGTAGCTAAGCCAATGAGCTAAGGAGAATGCAAAGCTCCCTAATCAGGGTGTGGCTTTATAATACACATTAGTTTGAAAAACTACAGTCCTGTGCTTTTGCCATTTACTGTGAAAGAAAAATCTGACAGTGTTGCAGAAGTCTTACAGAAATCTGTTTCCCTGATACACTTGTCTGATAACTAATGGATAAGATTTAAAAACCTGAAAGATGTAAATTACTATTTTGACCTTGGATTAAAGGTTCATAATCATGTGCAGCAGCTTATGGTGCTGCTAAGGAACTATAGGAACTTCAGTAGTCACTCATGCCTGATTGCTGCTTTTACACCAAGCCACTTGGTATAGAGTGGAAAATGATAAACCCGAGTCTTGTTTTGATGTGACCCTCCCTTTGAAAACTTGCTTGAATTTGGTTTCTTAGTGTGGCTCTGCAGAATACATGGCACCCGAAGTGGTGGAAGTCTTCATGGAGGAGGCCACGTTCTATGACAAGAGATGTGATCTGTGGAGCCTGGGAGTGATTCTGTACATCATGCTCAGTGGGTACCCCCCTTTCGTGGGCAACTGCGGCACGGACTGTGGCTGGGACAGAGGAGAAGTGTGCAGAGTTTGCCAGGTGAGTGTGCGTGTCCTGGGCGTGTGGGGAGTGCAGAGTTCTCCCGTGAGCTTTGGGTCTAGGACTGGCTGTCATGTCAGCAGTGGAAAGCTGTGCCTGACCCTGGCGGGTAGCTGGGACGATGATCTGTCGCTGGGAAGTGAGTGTGGCAGAATAGAAGTTGAGTGATATCAATTTCTAAAGTAAGGCTGGGCAACTGCCTCTCCTTCCTCCTCTTGTGAGATCTCAGAGCTTCTCCTCATCCTCTTCCCCACCCTGCCATCCTCCCTTGTTCTGTAGTCCTTGATCTGGTTTATGGTAGTCACTGCAATTCCTCAGGTAAAAGTTGAGCCCTGGGAGGGTTGCCATGCAGAACCTGAATTTATTTTCTAAAAACTGAGTATTTTAGCTGCCCTCTTAGGGGTGGGGGGAAGTGTTTTCAGCAGACAGTGTATTGTGTCCATCTTGGGATGAACTGAACCACTCTGTGGAGCTGCCTGTCACTCTCCATTGACTCCATAAGGAGGCTGGATGGTTTCAGTTGTTGCCCTCCACATCAGGTGGATAAAAGTGAGAAATCTCACCTGAGAAACCTTCTGGTTGCAGTGTGTTTCAATTGAATAATTTTTCCTTTACTAGAACAAGCTTTTTGAGAGCATTCAGGAAGGCAAGTATGAATTTCCTGACAAGGACTGGTCACATATTTCCTCTGAGGCCAAAGATCTCATCTCAAAGCTGCTGGTTTGTGATGCCAAAGAACGACTTAGTGCTGCTCAAGTTTTGCAACATTCATGGGTTCAAGGAGTATGTATCCCCCCTTATTATAATTTTAAGGGTTATTCTTCTTTCAGAGTGACAAACGAGCTGTTCCCTGTCTCTGAACTTTCCATTAGAGTCCTTGTGTGTTTTAGTGCTTGTATCTTGATTAATTAAATGATACACAGTGGCTTTATTTTTTTGCGTGGTAAATATTTGGATGAATATGTCAGCCTTTAAGTGTTTGTTTTGTTTTGTTTAATTATTGCTCTGTGCATTTTAAATGGCTTTCTTGTGAATAGCAAGCACTGCAGTACACAAATTATTGTGTTAATACAATAATGCAGAATGCTGGTAAATAAGGTTGTGAAAGAACAGCAGTGTCCTTTTTTACTTCCGTTCCCAGTTCAGGAAAGGAGGAATAGACCCTCTGGAGAGCTTCCAAAGCTGTCATCTTATACCTGCAAGCTGTGAAATCTTCTTGTGAGGGGAGACAGATTATGAAATATGCTTTGCAAACAGTGATTTGTAAGCTCACAGTGAATGAGTTTATATGCAGTATCTGTTAGTTGTAAAGATTTGGGGGAGTCACTTGGTTTTTGTCACTCCTGGGAAAGCTTGGTTCCCAGCTGCTAATATGTAACTAACTTTTCTTCACTGCTTTTTGTAGCAGGCTCCTGAAAGGGGATTGCCCACTCCTCAAGTTCTTCAAAGGTAGGGTTTATTTTCTACACATCTGTAAACTTGGCCAAGAATAATTGCTGAAAGAATGGGTGAGAGAGAGGAGTTGACAAATTAGGAGGTAACATCCCTGGCTGAGAATGGAACTTCATAAATGTGCAGCACTAATTTTGTTAAGAACATCAGAAATATTAAAGCTCTGAATTTTCTTTATGATCTAATCTTGCTTGTTTGTGAGAAGAGCATTAGAGGGAATTCCTGCAGTGCAGTGTTAATCTCAAACAGGAAATAATGATGGTTTTGTCAGCTTGCTGCCCAGGAGAGGGAGAAAAAGGCATAAAGGCATGTTTCCCAAAGAGACTCCTTTCTGATGGGTGAATAATCACCATAAACACAGACTTGGATCTGACTTTCGTTGGAGTTGGTGGTACTCACAGTATCCATTTACTGTGAGCAGGGCAAGCCTCACTGGAGGTGATTTGATGGGAGATTCTTGTGCCAGAGAGCCTGAGTCACACATCTGTTTCTATCTCCATGCCTGCTGCTGGCGATTCCAGGTGGTTCTCCCATCAGAAATGTATTTCCTTAAGCCAGAGGTGCAGTTATAGTGGGACTGCAGTTCTCTGGAGAAGGGACAGCAGTATGGCCCTGTGTGCCCATCCTTTGAGAACAGGTAGAAATTAGGGATGACATCTCGGGTGGCTTCCTGGGTTTACATCAGAAGTCCTTGGCAGAAGGAGGAGTAGTACAGTGCCTGTTTCCAAAATCCCAGAGTGTTCCTGTCACGTATTGCTGATCCTCGGAGTGAGGACAGATGCAAATATTAACTGGTCATTTTGCCTGCTGTAGCAATGATTTGATAGAAGAAATAAACATGCCTGGAAACAGATACTCTGCTGTGAGGGCAAGTGGGTGAAGTGCCTGGATTGACACTGCTTCCTGCTTTTCTTTCCCTGGACAGGAACAGCAGCACAAAGGACCTGACCCTGTTTGCTGCCGAGGCCATAGCCCTGAACCGGCAGCTGTCCCAGCACGAGAGCGAGCTGAGCGCGGAGCAGGAGAGCGCTGCCCACGCCGTGTGCTCCATGAAGCTGTCCCCTCCCTCCAAATCCCGCCTGGCCAAGCGCAGGGCCATGGCACACGCCACCAAAACCAGCGACTTCCAGCCGGTTCCCCACAAAGCCCTCTGAAGTTCTTTCCTGCTGTGAGGGGCAGGATCAGTCCGTGCTCGTACTTGGATTTTTAACGCTGATAAAAGCTGCTCTGCTTCTGACACTTTGATTCGGAGCTTGCTCTTGTGATGTGACCTGTAACTTTAAGGGGACAGCTTTTTATGGGAATGTTTTTTGCCTGTCAGATTTAGTGCATTAAGATAATTCAACTGATTTTTTTAAACTGCAGATGATGAGTTTGCTGCTGTATTATCTGAGGTGATAAATCACTAAGTTTTCCTCATTTTCTTCCTAGAAGAGCACAGTTTAAAATGCAAACTTGAAAACATCAGGAAAAACCCACACTTTGCCTAGCAGAGCATCAAGCCTCTCCCTGCCAATGGCTGCTCTCCTTGATGGCACATTGTGAAGGTGCCGCTGTTTTTGTCAGCAGTAGGGACTGTTCTCAACCAGTGCCCTCCTCCCTTTCCAGACTCAGGAATGAAGGTGATGACTGGGTGGATCTCTGTGTCCATTACATTCTTTGGGCTTAAGTGGGATGAGGATGGTACTGTAATGGTGCAAGGATTGCTCCTACTTCTAGAGATGGAGAGAGCTGTGTAGTTTTTTTATGGTGTTGATAATTTGTGTGTCAGCATGTGGGGTGAAAACTGGTAGGGGTGGGGTTTTTATCTGACATATCTTTGCCCTTAACTATAACGTGCTCCATACCATCTCTTTTTTAATTTTCTGGAGTTTGATGTCCATTATGTCCCCTTGGAACAGTTACGTTCTTAAATCTGATAACCACAGTGTAACTGACTGTTTATGTAACAGTTTATATTTACTATTAAGTAGGGGTTTTAATAATAATGTCAGGTTTTATTATATTAATGCTCACCTCAGCTAAACCTTCCTTTCTATAAAATTGTATTTCTCCCGGACCTTTTGTGTGTCCTACCTGGAGTTCCTGATGTGAATGGACAGACATCAGTGAATTTTGGTGTGTGAATAATTTAGAAATGCCAAAAGCAGAGGTACAGCTGTACAAAAATGGTGCTGCAGCCATTGAATTCTGCCTCCTGCAGTAACCTCAGGCTGGGTGTCTGGATTTTTGCTTCCAGTTTCAATACTGTGGTGCAACAGAGCCAAGAATAATTTGGAAGGGTTTTGGCTGAAAAGCTAAAGATTTTAAGTGACCGAAGGGAGGTCCATGGAGAAGGACACAGATGTTGAGCACTTTCTGAAACATAAGCTGTGAAAAATTGGGCCACTGAGATGCCCATGATGCACCTTAACTCTTCAGCCCTTTCTGAAACCTTTTGCCAGGGCTTTGTGTGCAGGGGGGGAGGAGGAGGCCCCCAGGTGCCAGCACAAAACCCTCCCAAGCAGAATGAGAAGGAATAGAGTAGCAGATGCAACAAGCACTTGGAAATTGAAAGGTCAAAGCTGAATGTCTTTGCATGGCCTATTCAGAGTGGTTTTACATTATCAGTAATATCAGTGCATACAGCTATTTTTATAAAACATGCTGTATTTTGTGACTAATATTAAAGTTGTTATTTAAAAGTTTTTATACGTCATGCCAGCCGATGAATGATGAAATGTATTTTGCTTTTTTAAATTAAAGTGCCCTAAGTTATGTATTTAACACATTTGGCAGTTCTTTGTGGTTTTTTTCTCTTTATTTTTGGTGACATAGAAAAGAGAATTACTTCTTTGTGTGACGTTGGATTTAAGACAGTTGAAGTCTCTGAGGACTCGGCATACCTCCCTCTTCTGTTGATTTATTTTATTTATCAGTCTCTGATCTCAGATTTATTTCTGGGAACTGAGAAAAGTGCCCCAAGCAGGGAAGAGGTGTTAACTTAAGCCAGTTGTTCTGCTCTTGTGTGTCATCTAGTCCTGAGTGCCTCTTGCTGAGTCTTTTTTTAGTTTCTTTGGAGGTCTGTGGCTCTTGGGTGGGGAAGGTTGTTTTCCCGGAGGGATGGGGTGCAGCACTCCCCAGTGCTCTGTGCAGCTCATGCCTGGAGTGAAATCTGGACAGAGCAGGAATCCCAAACCAGGGGCCAGGCCCTTTATTTGTGCTTGCCTTTCTTTGCAAGGAAATCTGCCATCTTCACATCAAATGCTTTTAGTTGAACTGTGCTTTAAAGTCATCTGCTTCTCTGTCCCTTTTCCTCCTGGGCAAGAGAGGTAGCAGAGAGCACAGGAGACCTTGTGGCAGGGGTACAGGAGTGATGTTTCAGTGGGGCCAAAGGTCTTGGATCTTTCATTCCCTTCAAAATGAGAAGTCAGATTCTGCTGATGATCCAACAGGTGCCTCTTTCCCTCTAATCTTTACCTTTCACTGAAAGTTCAGCTTTCTTCAGGTGTGTTATCCCCAGAGGGCCTGGTTTGAAGGCCTTCCTGATGCTCTTTTCATGCTTGGAGGAAGAGGCTCTTGCTTCTGTGTGGGAAGTCACTAAATCAGGGACTCTGCTCTGTGGTTTTGAGGTGGTGCTGAGTTTGCTTGTGTCCCCTGTGAGTGTCTTGTTTGGCAGCCTGTGTGACATGACTGCTTCATCACTGAATCCCAGTGCCTCCCCTTTGGGAAGGGCTGAACCTGTGCCATGTTTTTTCAGTTACATGTGATAAACCACACCAGGCAGCTTGTGTGAGCTCCCTGGCTTCTGAAAAATGAGGAAACGGGGCTGGCAAAGCAAAAGGTGGCTTTCAAGAATTCAAAAAGATATTCTGACCAGCAAGGAGAGCATCAAAGCAGCTAAGCTGATCTTTCATATTTGTTAGAAAATCCTGCTTTCCCTCTCCAAGGTTTTCCTGGGAGGTGAGTGAGCAAAGCAAAGGAGAGCCATCAGCGTGATTTATGGGGAACTAATTTCAAACAAATGGCAACCAAGCAGCTCTAGTCTCAAAGCACCCCCCTTCAGTCCCCTCAGGAGCCAGTGACAGCATGTTCTGTAGGATTCTGCTGACCTTTATGTGCAATATTTCACAAAGTGCATTCAGCCTTGTGCTTACCAGCGTGGTTTCTGCATTGTTGGTTGCATAAAAGGAAGCTCCTATTTTTCATTGTGTGGTGTTTTTTCTGCTCTCTCTTCCTTCCCCACGTGTTTATTAAATCCTTTATCAGGGATGCAAAGATGCCTTTGTTATTTGGAGGGCTGTGGGTGGGCTGGCTTTCAAGGTAGTGAGCAGCTTTGTTAATTTTCAAAACTAATAATTTTCTTCGGGCCACTCCAGTGGCAGCAACAGGCTTCAAATTTGGCTTCCATGGAAACATACTGCCATGGTAACTGAAAGGCCTGACAACCAACCTTCCCTCCTTCCCTCCTTCCCTCCTTCCCTCCTTCCCTCCTTCCCTCCTTCCCCCTGCCAGATTCCATCAGCACATTTAAAATTCTCCAACCATAGAAATTCACTTCTCTGGGAAGAACAAAAAAGTTGTAAAACCAATGGTGCCATTTCACTGCCATTGTTTGGAAAAAGAAAAAACTCTTTCAAGTCTGGAGGGAGACATCACTGAGACACAAATTCCCTTCCAATACGGAAAAAAAACCCAACTCTAAAAGAAATGCTTCATCTTTAGATTGTTTTGTGGGGACTTGCTGTCATGGGCTGGTTGGGGAAATTGGACTCTGCACCCAGCCCAACATCTGCAATACTGAGGAGGGTGAGAATTGACTCATCCAGTGGTTGTGAGCCACAGTACCAGTGTTGTGCTGGGTCCCTTCCAGCTAATTAATTTGACACCAGATTTTCTGTTGCTGCCTGTCACAGCTGCTTTCACACTAAGATTGGGTAGCAAAGTTTGGCAGGCTGACAAGCAGCCCCAGTTCAGCAACTTTGCTCTGATTCAGCCTGGAGTGGGAGGGAAGGGGGAACTGGGCCTCCTGAAATGTTCTGCTAAGCAAGAAGCAGGGTGAGGGCAAAGACTTTGCAGAGCAGAGGGCACAGAGGAGCTTGGAGTCAGATGCTTTATGTTTTTGCTTTCTCTTCGACCCAGAACAAATCTCACGACCTAACTGGCACCACATCTGATTAGAGTCCTGTGGCCAGTTCTGAGGCAGCACTGTGTGTTTGTGTGGGTGTGCATCATACTTTCTTCATTGTTCTCTTGCCCAAAATCATCACCCTCAGAACTTGAAAGCTTTTCTTGTCAGCTGCCTTAAGAATTGTAATGCCTGCACCCAGCTCCAGGCTGCTTGTGGGGAAAGCAGAGCTGCCTCATCTATTTCCTGCTCCTTTTTTCATTCCCTTGTTTCACCCTATTTCTCACCCTGATGTTCTTGCAGCAGCTCTAGATCCACTTGCTTAGCCAGAGGATGCTCCTGCAGCCTGCTGTGGAATGAAGTGGAGGAACAATTCCTGGAGCTACATAGCTGTTTGCTGGAAACCTGTGCGGCTGGTCCTGCTTGTCACTAAGCTTTGGCAAGGGATTTCGTTGGTGACAGTAACAATCCAGGGACTTCTGGTGGTGGTGGATGAGCAGACTGGCTTTTCTTCTCTAGCAGAGGAGTTGAGACAAGAGGTGCTGGAGAGGAGTGAGCAGAACTGGCTGCACTCCTCCCTGCTGGGATGATCCAGGAGTGGCCTCCATTTGATAATTCACAAGGGAATGTTGTGTTCTGTGTGACATTATCCATGGGGACATGCTGCTTTCAGAGAAAAACATGTATCCCTGCCATGGAAAACGTCTGTGCAGCAAATGCTTTCTGCACTCATCCTAAGCACCGAGCTCTGGTACAAAGCTTCCAACTGGCTTCAGCAAGTGTTGCTCCCACACTGGCTGATTTCCTCTTATGTTGAGCTGTGTCGTATCCTTGCTGCTCTACAGAGAACTCTTAACCTAGTTTGGGTCTTTTCAAGCTGAGATTGCAGCAGTCAGCTAATTCTCTCCAAGTAAGTGGAGTATGCTATCCAGAACTTCTCATTGTGTTTTGTGAAAAGTTCACG
Source organism: Edolisoma coerulescens (assembly GCA_013397115.1). Classification (NCBI taxonomy): domain Eukaryota; kingdom Metazoa; phylum Chordata; class Aves; order Passeriformes; family Campephagidae; genus Edolisoma; species Edolisoma coerulescens. Next base: position 1,266,693 of record VWZW01008123.1, on the reverse strand, counting down.
TCACCCCTGGCTTGGGAAGGTCCTGTTTATCCCCCACATGTTCTTCCAGCAGCATCAGGATGCAGCTTTTCCTCATGACTGGCCTTAAACTGCCTCACAGTCCTATGATGCCCTGCAAAGCCATTTTTGGGGTGCTTCATCAGCACAGAGTGTGTTCCCTCCCATCCCTACACCTGCTCTCAGATCCATTGCAATGCAGGACAGGGCGGCTGTAAAACTGCCCTGTTCTGAGCAATTTATACTTCAAGATTTACTTAAAACTGGAGCAGGCTCCCACTCCTGGAGGAAATACCATGAGAGTCCTAAAGGTTTGACTATCCCACTTCTTTTTATTTTAGGTCTAAACAGCGTGGGCAGCTTTGAAGGCCTTCATCCCACTATTTTTCACCGAATGTGCTGCTGGAGCAGCTGATTTCCCCATGCAGTTGCATTGCAGGAAGCCAGCAGTGGTATCTCTGCTGGTGGCATGAACACAGTCCTAAGGCTTGGGCTGGAAATGCCAGAACAGTCTGTCTGATCCTAACTGGAAACCTTGCTGGCATATCAATGAGCTCTGCTGCAGTCACAGGCTGCGATTGTGAATTTATAGGGGAAGTGATCAGATTAATTGGGCAGCAGTGGGAGTGTTCAATTACACTGGCTTCTGATTAATCACCCTTTGTTGAACCATGTCAGCACACTTCCTACTGCCAAAAGCATTGCCTGAGGTGTGTGGAGCAGCAAGGCATTTACTTTTATCAATGGCAAAGCCAAACATTCGTTGGCACCAACAGTTCCTCTCCTGCCTTGTTGATTCTGTGGAGGAATTTATAGAAGTCTCAGCCAAGTATTTGAAGCCATTTTGCTTTTGATTCTAAAAAAAACTGGGATGATGAGGGAGATCTTTAGGAAATCAGCTGGCAACTTGGACTCATCTCCTTGGTATGGAGACATCAGCTATCATCAGTGTAACATTGCAAACACTGTCACCTGGAAGTGATCCTACTAGTATTGGTGTGCCTTCCTTCCACACACATTATCCCAAAGGATGGTGACTGTAGGGCATCTCTGAGGAAGACACTAAGCTGCCACCAGAGCTACTCCAAGAAGAGTTGCTCCATCTTTTCAAGCTGTTTCTCACGGCATCCCTTCCCTTCTTCACAGGGCTGGAAGCGATATAAGCCCTCTAGCTCAATTTGTATGTTGGGAGTCAGGGCTACTTGCCTTTCCCACCTTCAAAGCCATGTCCAGATGCCATGAAAGGTTTGGGCTGTTGTGAAGGTTCCATGAAATTTTTGGGCTGTTGTGAAGGTTGGAGGAGAGCCCGAAGGGAACATCTGAACACATTTGTAGCCTCTCTACCCCTTAGTCTGTGCAATAAGCTCATCCTCCAATGTAAGTATCTCTACTTTTCAAAATGTTACTCCTTGTAATCACATTCCTTCTGAGCCCTCGCATGTCCAGGTAAATACTCTGAGCCCTTTGGGTGGGAACCCCCCCATTCTGGTTCCAGCTGTGTGCATCAAGGCAAGTCACTGCCTTACACACTGCCCTGATGCCTCCCTGTTCCACAGAAATCTCTCACCTATGGAAAGATTTCTCTGGTGTCTTGGTATCTGCAGCCACTAGCTTGCTTCTGCTTATACAGTCCTTTCCTCCCCTGTGGGAACAATAGACCAGAGGTCAAGTTTTCACAGCACAAATTCTAATTGCTCCCTAAGAGCAGGGCTGTCAGCTGTTGACTTTCAGCCCTTTTACATTACTGAGGTGCTCTTTAATACCATGTTTGTGATATTCGGGTCCTCTTCTAAATGAGGGCTCAGTGTCATCACCAGATCTCACTGCCTGACTTCTCTTTCTGTCTGGGTCATCAGCTAAAGTGATTTAACTGCTTGATGAATTCCATTGTTCCTGCTTTCTCCTCATTTGTTAGATCCTGTCCTGTCAGCACGAGCATGGCAAAAAATTCTGGCTTCTGTGCAGATTCTTCTCAGGGGCTCACATCACTGAAGTTACTTTTACGCAAAATGTATGTGTGACCAATCTCCTCACAAAAATATACACAAATCTATTTGTGCAGTGTTTCTGGGTGAAAGGAAGAACCTGCCTGGGAATGAGTGTGTGGGTGGCAGCCTGCTGCATAAGCAGTGCTGCTCTTTCAGGCTCTGCAGTAGCTAAAGGACGTGCTTTCCTGTCCTCCAGGTTCAGGTTTTGCCTTCCTAACATCACATACTAATTAAAATAAGCAGATCCCTATAGCTTATGAAGTTTTATAAAACTCAAAGCCTTTTGCTTTATCACAGGAAATAATATACAGCTGTAAGAAAAGCTAGAGATCTCGTGTGTGTTTTTCCTGTTTTCTTCCCAATATTTGAGTATTTTTGCTTTGACAAGTCCAAATTCCTCCTCCTTTTGCTAACTAGTTGATATCTAAATCACACAGTCCCCATTTATGCTTCAACTCACACTCTTCTCCCTGTCCATGTTGCTTCTGGAGTATGGACAGTTGTGCATGCTCTTCTGTGCCATCCAGTCTGCATACTGACTTCTCCAGGGGAGGACCTGGTCCATAATCTGGAGGCACCTCCAAGTTACCAGCTCTTTTACCTCTCAGGTGGAGGAAATCTCTCACCAGAGGCTGCATCCTTAGTCATCTCCATCAGGAGTGAAGACTGAGACCCCAGCTTTGCCCACCTTCATGCAGTTCCCTGGCAGCAGGAGGATCCTTAGGGTCTTGACCACCCTGCTTAATTCTGTGCCCGAATCAAGCACTTTCTCTTTATAGGTTACACTGGAACAGATGCTGGGCAATCTCGACTTTCCCATCAGAGTTTTTGGTCTAGTTCACAGCTTTGTTGTGGCACAAGCTGCCACATGTCAGCTCCTCTTGCCTTTGGCACATGTGAGGGAGCCCTCTCCTCTGCCATGGGTGGTTAAGCTGCCCTGAATTACACAGTATTTATTGCACAATAAGAACACACACACACAGACGATTACTGTGACTCCTCATGGTGAGTTGTTTCAATGCTTAAAGCCTGTGGCTGGATATGGAAGGTTTCCAACACCACCAGTTACTCACAAACTGCACACGAACAGATCCCTTACATTATGGTTTTGGAAATATTCCCCCCTTGGGCTTCTTCATTATCAGTTCAAGACAGCAACAATACAGCCCTATATCTGAATTATGAATGCCAGGCTCTGTCTGCTGCTGTGCAGCCATTCAGCCTTGCCGGAGCTCCTTAGATGGGTTTAATCCCAAAATGAATTTTGAGGAATGCTGCCAAACTTTTACAGCAGCACCAAAATCGATGAACTGCCCTTCCCTCCCTACTCTTGTAGCTTTTTATTATTTTTATTTGTCGTGTGTTTTTTCTTCTGTTGAATAATTCAGCTAATAGGCTGGCACTGGAGTGCTTGGGAGCTGTTCCCTAATGAGGGAAGCAGCTTGCCAGCTTTTTATCTTTCCAGTCGTTTGACTGCAAACCCAACATTATTAACAAATCACCATGGAAGAGCCGTGGCAATACAGAACAAAATGTTGTTGTCTTAACTTAAGCGGGCAAGGAAGAAAAAATAAACAGAATAAAAGAAACCCAAGCCCTGCCCGGGAAAACAAAGTGTGAAAGTGAAGCGTGAGTGGAAGGAAGTGACGGTAATAGAAATCTCTTTGCAACCTCATTCTGTCTCAATATCTGCAAGCAGGAAAGCTGTATGGGAGAAAGGATGTTAACTTGCTGAAGAGACCTAATTCAGAGGATGAGTGTAGGTGTAGCTGTTGGCAGCTCTGTTTCTTGCCATGTTTTAATGAATAAAAGTTTGCATAGAAAGCTTTTTTTTTGTTGGCCAACTTCATTACTTTTTTTAAAAGCTGGATGATTTATGGTCCACGTGACAGAGATGGGATTTAAAAAAAATATGTGATGCTTTTTTGCACATTGCTGAATCCCCTTTAAAATGGCATTGACATAATTTTTTCCTGACTTTGTTCAGATCAAGATCCACACTGACATATTTCAGATGAGCAGTTTAGTCCGTGGTTCTCTCTGCATTTGTCCTTTCCTGGATGCCCAGGGCTCAGCAGCTCTGGGTGCCTGAGGAGTCCCACTAGGGGGGACATTGGCAAGGTCCCTCATCTCCTTTGCAGGACAGTAAGTGGGGAGCAGGCAGAAAGGCTGACGTGGTTCAAACGAGCCCTCCCTCAAGCCAGCAGCTTGTCTGACACCAGAACTCTCATCTCAAATTCCTGCCCAGTGAAATTCTGCAGCTGCACTAAAATCACACCGAGTGCTGCATCCGAGTTCGATGTTGTTAACATCGTTTTCTGCAGTGCAGGGAAAATACTCATCTTAGGTCTTGGGGTCAAATTCTCACCCGTGGATGTAGGATGAGATGCTTAATTTGATAAGAGGATTTTATCTCAAATACTGACCTAAAAATGTACATCTAAAAACCTCACACATAGCAAGGTCCCAGTTGTACCAGGTACTGTACAAACACGGGTCCAAGAGATTCTTCTGATCTCAGGAAGTGTGTTTTCTCATTTCTTTCCTATTATGTTGCCAGCATTTGCACAAAATGCAGAACTCTGAGCTGAATGGCACAGCTGGGCAAAATTTGGCACTTCTGAATTGAGCTAACCTGGCTTGATTGGAAAATAAAATCCCACTCATCTGGCCTGTAATTGCTATTAAAGGGTCCTATGAAGATACCAGGCTGAGTTAAATCAGCCTTGCTATATGGAAATCCAGAGAATTGCATCAAATTAGAGCAGTTAAAGATCTGACTTGTCGTGTTTGTTTGCACTCAAAGCCTGGAGAAGGGAAATTGAGATGAGCAAAAATGATGATGGTAAGGAAAAAACGGGGGAAAACAGACAAAAAGAGTGATTGAGAGCTCACGGAGCATTGTTCAAAACAGGCCCTCGGGGAATGCAAACTCACAATTGTTGCTTCCGGAAGACAGATCCCCTTTTGTTTGCGTGGATGTACTGCTGAGCACGCTCCCTCTGTTTCTTGCTCGGTTATAATCTGCCTCCTGTTTCACATCGGTCTTGCTCCTGTCTTAGTCCATCCTTCAGCTACTGGCGGCAGGAGATGAAATACCCTTTGCTTTGCCTGGCAGGGATGTGTGTGATGTGAAGCCAGATGGCTGCCAAGACGAGCTTTTGAGAGTGCCTCCACGTTATTGAATTGCAGCTGCTGTTTTTGCAATCAGAGGTGAAGGGAGGGTTCCCAGCAGCAACCAGGAGCAGATGGACGAAGAGGGACATGTCTTGGTGGGGTGTGATTAAAATCCACTGGGACGGAGTGTGCTCAGTCCCAGTCTGGGCTTAGGCTTTCTGTGGGACAGTGAGATCATAGGAATGGGTTTATTCTGCCTGCCCATAAAGGTGGTGACCAGGAGCTTGCTTTGATGCACCAGTGTGATCCCACTGTAGCTGGTTGAAGCCAAACTGATTTCTGTTGTTTCTTGCTCTTTTTTCTTTGTTTTCCTCTAACTGCTGCATTACCTTACTAAAAATACCTAAAATCATATAATTTACTGAGCTGCTTCCTCTGTTTGTTCTTGTTCCAGGCACAAACATCCATCTCTAAACACCTCTCTCCTCTGCCCAAATTAAGTCATTGCTTCAAAGCAGAACTTCATCTTTAGGGAACCTGTTGTTCCACAGTCCTTACTTGCCTCCTCCTGCACTAACAGGAAATTTGGCCCTCAAGATAGGGGTCTGGCTTGATAATAGCTGAAGGGAAGGTAGATAATGCCATCATCCTCTAAAGTGGATGTTGGAACGTCCTGGCTTCCTGCTGAGACTTAGAAGGGCTGTTTTGGGTTGTTATAAATAAATCGGGAAATTCGCGCCCAAATATGTGATATCAAAATATGTGTATAAAGGGTTAAGATGTAACCAGTTTTAAAAACGGCCAGAGCTGGCTCCGAAAGGAATGCAGCTCCTACCAGGAAGGTGCTCACACCCAAAACAACAGGTCTACAGAGAGCAGATGGCCCATCAGGAAGGCATCCAGCGAGCTCCTGGAAATCTACATTTCCAAAAGAGGAGTTCCCGATATAGCTGATGGACCATCTCCGAAGATCTCCTCCCAGCTCAGGCGTTAACGATCCGATCAGGAACTCAGATATGGAACATCAAGAACCACCAGATAACTCCTCCGGTGACGAGAGACTAATCAAAAACAGGATGTACTTTGTCCATCTCAGTCCCATGAAAGACAAGCTTCATGAATATACTGAATGGCAAAAACAATACCTAGGATCCGGACTTATGCAGGAAAACTGTATATAAACCGGCTCCCGAAAGCAGCCGGTGTGAACGAGGGAGGTTCGATGCGACAGAGGTCAGACCTGCGTTCAGCCAGTTCCAACCCCGGGCTTGGTTCTGTCTCCTTTTCGATCGTGGCTTTGCGGGTGCGATTTTTCTCGGACACGAAATAAATTTATATTTGTTTTATTCTTAAACTGGGTCCGTTCATTTATAACAGGGTCAAGCTGAATCCTGTGTAACTCTGGATCCTTTTTCAGCCAGAGGCCAGGAGGACATGCTGAAAGAAGACATGTGATTACTGTACTTTCCCTGCTGGTAACCCCCAGCCTTTGGCAATCGGCAGCTTAAGGACTTCATGTGTGTTGTGCATTCAGGAAAAGGCAGAGATGTCAGTTGCCTTTATGAAATTTAAAGAAGAACCTCCTATTCCATGTTTCCCTCCTGTCTGATTCACCCATGGCACAACCCTCCTGCAGTCTCGTGGCTCAGCAGACAGGCTGAATTTTAGCTGATGTTGTTCTTGAATCAGGTTGTTTCAGGGTGGGTCCTGTAGGTGATGAGTTTTGCTGTGTGCTGTCTGCTTAAGTTGCAAGTTGGCAAGCTGCCCTCTAGATTTGGATTGATAGCAGAGGTGTCAGAGTGTAGTGTTCTTGGCTGGGAGCTTTTCATGGAAAATCCTGCTCTCCAGGTAAAAGGAAACAACAACAAAACAAAAGCCAGCTCAAGAATCATTGTAAAAGGACCCTTTGATGAAACAAAGTTAATTGAAAACAACTGAACTTTGTCGATGATATCATGAAAACTATCTCAGGTCAGAGCAGGAGAGGATCTGCCTTGTGATTTTGGAAGCCTGTGGTGGTGACAGTGGCCTAAGGTGGTGCCTGACTGGTGCCCACTGTCATGGTTAAACCCAGCGGGAAACTCAGCCCCACACAGCTGCTCACTCCCCCTGCGTGGGATGGGAGAGAGAACTGGAAGAGTAAAAGTGAGGAAATTCATGGGCTGAGATAAAACCAGTTTAATAGGCAAAGGAAAAAAGTCGTGAACACAAGCAAAGCAAAACAAGGAATTCATTCACCACATCCCATGGGCAGGCAGGTGTTCAGCCACCCCCAGGAGAGCAGGGCTCCATCGTGTGTGATGGTAACTGGGAAAGACAAACACCATCACTCCAAACATCTCCCCTTCCTTCTTCTTCCCCCAGCTTTATATGCTGAGCATGACTCATGAGCATGGTGTGGAACGTCCCTCTGGTCACTTGGGGTCAGCTGTCCTGACTATTCCCTCCCAACTTCTCATGCACCCCCAGCCTCCTCGCTGGTGGAGCGGCAGGGAAAGCAGAAAAGGCCTTGACTTAGTGTAAGCAGCACTTGGCAACAACTAAAGCATCAGTTAGCAACATTATTCTGGTATTAAATCCAAACCACAGCACCACACCAGCTACTTGGAAGAAAATTAACTCTATCCCAGCTGGAGGACAGAGTGTCCTGAAACCAGGACACCACTGAGATACCTGGATCCCTGGGAACATGCTTAAGGGATGATACCAGAGCTTTTGCATTAGGACACAACTGAGTTTTCCCTGTGTTTCTCCTACCAAAGAAGCGTTGTTTCTGGAATGGAGAATGAGCTGACAAGCAGTTTTGGATGGGGTAAGGCACTTTTTCAAAAGGAAGGTATGGAATTTGTACACTGGCCTTTCCCTAGGATGGCAATAGGCTCAGTTACACTGCACACGGCAGCTGTGCATGGAGCTATCTGTGTTCTGTGTGTCTCTGAGATCGAGTCAAATTTGGTTCTGTTTCCTCAAAAAGTGTATCCCCCCTTTCAAAATATATTTTTTTTTTTACATTAAGTTACAGCCACGTATGCAATCGCATGTTTTCTGTGCACGTGTTTGCACACACAGTCGCTCTAATTCTGAGCATAGCTATTCCCTATCTGTTGTGATCTGACTACAGAAAAAATTAAAATAAAGATTAGATTAGTTACCGTGGTAACGGCTACCCCCACTTCATATGATGCACAGATTCTGTGAAGCAAAGGAGCACATATCAATTTGCGCTCTTAATTTTTGGGACACTCAGGGCTCAGCTCTTCCCAGGAGGTCCTCTAATGACAGCGAGTGATATCTTCCCATTCCCAGCAGGCTTATCCTCTTTGACGTTTAGTTCATAAAAGCTTCAGAGATGCTGACACCATCTCTTGGTAGAAACAATCTCATTTTCCTTTCAATTTATTTCTTAAAACAACAACAACAAAAAGAGCAGGAGGATGAGGAAAAAAGTCTGGTCCAGGGGATAGCGAGGCGGTGAGAGGTGTATTTGCCCCCTTGGGAAAGGGAACAGCCAGGATCTCACAGGGCATCAGTGAGGAGGCAGAGCCAGTTCTGTGGCTAATAAGTAATTGCTAATGAGAGGGAGAATTGCCACATAACATCAGCAGGCATGAATTAGCAAAGTATGCAAAAGAGGGGAACTGTCAGATGTGCTGGGCACTCGGTTCACTTGTTCTCATGACTGCACATCAAGGTTTTAAATGTTTCTGCTTTGTATTGAAGAAAAATAAACAGCCTTGAGTGAATGTAGTCAGACTAATGATGTCTTGTGGTACGAGATGTCACTTGTTGCATCTGCCAGCTATGGGACGTTTGAAGGTGTAGGATGAGATGAATTGTCGGGTCTGCAGGAGAGGAGCACATGAAGAGATAATACACTTGGCTGCAGTTAATGATTGCTGCTGCGTGCCTCTGCACTCCACAGGGATAATGGGTCTTTTCGGTTCTTGCCCATGGGGCACATATCCATGTTGTCTTTCAATCTGCATCCTTGGTCCTTGCTCAGAATTTATTCCAGAGCTACCGAGTTCCCCAAGTTGCATCTTGCAGTGCACAGCTGTGAGCCTGCTGGTAATGAAAAGGTGAGAAGGGAAGGTCTCTGGGAGTGCTTCTGCCTGCACTCTTCCCACATTTCCTACCCATTGTTCCCTGCCATTTTTGTCTCTGTCACCCAAACAAATGTATTTTAAACCCTCACTTCCAGAAAAAACTGCTACCCTTAGGGACATTAGGTATCTAGTTCAGTCACAGCTTGGACAACCCACCAACCTAAAAACCCACAGACCTTGGCAGGGTGTTTTGAAAAGGGGAAGTGGAAAATAAGTTTAATGACACCTCAGCTCTCTGTGTCTGGCTTGCTCATAAAAATCAATCCCTGTTGATCTGTCTAGCAATGTGTGAACCTGCCTGATGGCACACCTCAGCCCTCCCAGCTGGAAGCCCAGCTCAGGGTTTCTTGCAGCCTTTTCCAGGGATGCAGGCTGTGGCACCTGCTTGTCCACTTCAGGGAGTGGGAAACAGCTTGGGGCTTCTCAGCAGCATGGGCAGGACTGGATCTAACAAGGCTGTTTCTAAAGGTGGGATGGGGGACCAGAGGCTCTTGTGAAAAAATATATCTTCCATTGTCCTGACTTTCCCGTGAAAAACCCATTAGGGAAGAACTTCCTTTGGGGCAGTGGCATAACGTGCTGAAAAAGGACAAAACGTCCCGGCTCACACCAGAGAGGTAGCAGCATAGATCGAGGTGTCTGTGCTGTCACAGCTGTAAGAACAGAATATATTATGAGTGCTAATTATATTAATTAAAGTTGTGCTGCTGTTTGTGGGAACGTTTCCAGACAGGAATGCAGATTTCCCCCATTGTTTTATTTCCAGACAGAAGCTGGAGGCCTGACAGGGGCCGAGTCTGTACAGCACGAGAACATACGTGCTGCGATTTCTGAAATGCAATAAAATACCCAAAGTGTTTCAAAAAGGAGGTCACTGAAAGCAGTATTACTTTCCTTCGGATTTATTCCCTAGAGATTTTGGGGCAAGAAGCATGTTTTCTTTTTCTGGCACCCCTAACTTGAGCTGTGCACACACAGATGCCTGTCCTGGGAACTGCTTTGTGCCTCAGTTTGCCTCCAGTTTCAAGAAAGGAAATGGGATAATTAATCTTCCTCTGTCTCCTTGTTTTATTTGGGACATCCACTCTTCAGGACCTTAGCCTATACCTTTACACAGACTAACACTATGGGACTGTCATTTTTCACTCTAACAAAGCAATGTCAGCACTAAAGAGGTGCTCCTCTGTATGGTCTGGGAGCAGTCTTGGACTGTGGAGAGCCACTCTGGCTTCAGGGCTGAGCTGTGCTGTTTATTGACCTTGCAGTTTCTCCTCCTTTCAGCCCCTCCAGCTCAGCTCAAACCCCAAGGGCATTTCACGGGGAGCACCGCTGTAGGTTTCACAAAGCTCTCACCGCTGTTTGTTCCTTTTTCCTCCTTCCCAGTCACCAGGGCCCCGCTGCTGAAGCTAAAACCAGGCAGCATCTCCAAGGGGAAGGTCCTTCACTGCGCAGTGCTCTCGCCTTGGGGAGAGGGCAGCTGTAAGAGGGAGGAATGGGCTGTCTCTCGACACAAGTGCTCTATTTATGGGCTGTGAAGGAGTCTGGCAGCGATGCAGAGCCCTGGGGGTCTCCATGCGGGGGCTGCAGAAGGCATTGTCTCTTCTGCTCGTGGCTCTTTACCAACGCGAGCTGCCGTGGGGCGGGGACTGGAGAGGCTGCAGGGCACCTGAGCCAGCTCCTGTCTCCTGCTGATGCCATCGCCTCGGCTGTCTTGGCACCGAGCATTTGCCTCCCTCTGACCTGGCCGAGACCATCTCGTTTTCTATCTGGATTCACTTCACCGTAGCCAACTCTTGCCCTTTCTTCAGCAAGAGCATTTCTCCCTCTCTGCTTAGCAGCCTGTTTTCTTAAAAACTTGTAAGAACACAACCTCTCTCCCAGACTGGCTGGGGGGGGGCGGTCTTATGAGCTGTGAGAGAACCTTGTCCTTTTCTGCTCTGAGCATCTGGATAGTTAATGCAAAAGGAGAAACAAGTGGCGGGGCCAGATCCAGTAAAACCTGGGGAAAAAAAATCTCTCTTTAGTTAAATGTCATTTGTAAAACTGGCAAAAGCTGGTGCAGGAAGGAAGATGTGTGTGCTGTGTGCAGTCAACAGTGCTGGTGTTTGCCTGCTCTCTTCAGCACCTGACCTCGTGTCGGCGTTCCTTCTTTGTCTCACCAGAATGACAAAACCTGTTCAGCTCCCTCCCAGCTTCTGACTTAAGGAAGAAGAGTAGAAATAGATTTTGGGACTGGAAAAAGGGCTTTGTGAAGACTTTTTCTGCTGCCCCAAGGTAAGCTTGGTGCATTATTAGGCTCAGCACGTGTACTTTTCTACATTGCAAGGTGCAATAATGGTTATGTGTCCTTACAAGCTGCAGATTCAGATCGATCACTTGGTATATGGTGTGCTACAGAGAGAGAAAATGGGGACAAAGACCTTATCAGTATGATATGGGTGAGGGAGAATGGTTGGAAAAAGAGCAGTTTTAGTCCTCAGCCCTGCTACAGCCTAATGACGAGATCCAACACGAGGCATTTCACCTCAGCATGTAGAACAGGGCCAGGAGGAGTCCTTTTGTGGCACATCCGAGCTGCCTGTCAGCACCTCTTGTAGGGACTGGATCCTGTCCTGAGGAGCAGATAGAGCTGCACTGACCACAGTGGTCATGCCCACCCCAGTCACCTTTGCAAGGCAATGTGGACACAGAGCTGGCCTTGCCCATCAGAAGCAAGGGAGCAGGTAGCAAGGTGTTTATGATATCCTACATGTTATCCCTCGCTGCTGCAGCCCCTTGCTTCCACTCCCCCAGCAGCTCTGGTTTAGCAGTGTCTAAAAGATTTAGTGCAGCCACACTTGCTATTGCTCTGCCTAATCTTCCCCATTTCCAGGGACATCCAGCTCTCTCTTTGTCTTTCTGCTCTTTGGTGTACCAAAGATTTGAACCTTTCCATCTTTCAGCTTGATACCTTTCTGAGCAAATGTAATCCAATGCTTACAGCAGTTTTTCTGAGGCACAATGTGTTGTGCTTCCCAGTACAAGCTGTCTCTGTTGGCTCAAAATTGCAACAACAATTATCTTTAATAATCTTTCTTGTTCAGCTCATATAAGGGAGATTAACTACAGAAGATGAACTTGAGAATTTTCCTAGCCCATGTCTGATATGATCCCAGGCTGGCTTCTATTTCCTACCCCTTTGTAATAATTAGTTGGTGGTGAAACCTGAGTGGAAGTTGTCTGGGCTCAGAGATGTTTGCTTCCTATGACATATGAAAACAGGAGGAGAGTGGATGAAAAACACCGGGTCACTCTGCTCTCACAAGACTTACAGAGACAAACAGGAGCTCATCTTCATCCTGAGATAATCACTTGCAAAGTTGGAGCTTTACAGGTGGGATGTGTCAGCTGCGGTCTTGGGAAGGGTTCCTGCCTTCTGAATCAGTGCCCAAACAGGTCAGCTCAGCAGGTGATGAATATCTGTTTCCATCTTCTGCTTCCCAGTGGCAGATCTTCACCTAAACCAGTCACAAAGTCTTCCTCTCCCTCGTGGCCCCTCTCCCCAGGCAGCCTTGCCCTGCTCTCACGGCCCAGAGGCCCAGGGTGGTGGTATCTATGTGTGAAGCAGAGGAGGGAGACCAGTGTGGGGTTCAAGGAGCTTGTGGGTGGGGAAGAGAGGAGGGAATCATGCTGGTACAAAACGTGATGAGCCCCTGAGAGCTCAGGTCTGGCAGGACGGGCTGGGATGGTGTTCTGGGGTGAATGGTCTCCGTAATGCCAGAGCTGTCTCCCCCATCCTCACACCTACAGCCAAAGGGGTTGCTCTGGCTGGAGATGATGGGAAACTGCTGGCCACAAAACTGTCTTGTGTCATTGAAAATCAGAGAGAAAGAGGAGGCAAACAGCATTTCTCACACATCTGCAGAGTGCAGGCTCTGGGGATGGCACCTGGTCTGTGGGAACATCACAGGATCCTGATTTATAAAGGGCTTGCAGGCTGACCACAGGTTGCCTTTACTCCTTTGCTTCCTGTGGGTTCACCTGTGGGTGAGCTGAGCTGTGTGCTGTTTGACAGAAATTGCTTCTGACACTGTTTGTGTCTTCGGCTGGACCTGGGAGACCTGAGTGAGTGCCCACACAGCAGGACTGGGGACACGAATGCAGTGGGGGTGGGAGCCTGCAGTGCTGGAGACATGGGACTGCACTCCAAAAAGCATGAAAAATGGCTAAAAAGGATGTCTTTAGAAGGGTCTAAAACACAGCAGTGCTGCCCAGCCAGGGGGATTTTACAGAAAGCAAAAGGAAAAAAGGTAAAGTGTGAGCTTGGGCTCATTTTGCAAACTGGCCTGAAGTCAATCTGTGTCCTTCACATCCCAATGAATCGCCCTCAGGCACTGGGTGTCTAACCTGGAACATTCACTGGGTGTCCAGGGGCACTGGGCAGGGAAAATAAGGCTTCAGCAGGTGTCAGGAGCTGTTACCTTACTGTGGATTCCTTTTCCAAATGAACTGATGGCTGTTCTGGTCTCAGCCATGCCGCTTTCCTCCCATCACAAAACATCTAAGCAGCCTAAGAGATCTTGTTATTTATGTTTGGGGATTGCAGCTCTCCTTGAGAGGCTAAAGCAAGCTTAAAAATCCAATTTTTCTTCAGGATAGAAGACTTCAGTTTGGAGTCATGTTTTTGAGTAAGCTTGATGCTCTCAGGCCTGGTATCTGCTTGGGATGTCTGTGGGTTTTACACTGGCTGTGGTTTCCTTCAGTAGCTGCTGGAGTCTTTTAGGGGTTGATGCTTCTGTGGGATCTCTGTAGCCATCTCCAGGCTCTGAGGTCTCTGCTGGAAAGCTGGGATCTCTGCCCTGTTTAATCCACATGCCAGCAGATTGTGGGACCTGGTGCCAGTCCTTGGGCAGTGTAGGAGGAAAGCAGGCATCCAGTCTTTGCAAAAAAGTCAGAGATTCCTGAGATCTAAGATGTTTTGGGTGAAAATTATCATGGTTTTCTTGGTGTAACAAGGTTGTGAAAAGCTTCTGATCAGCTCTGCCTGGTTCTGCTGCTCACATCTCCACCCAAGGAACCCTGGTACCCAGTGCTGCACTGCAAATGCAGAGCAGAGAGACAGCTTCCTGCCTTGAAAAATTGGGGCTTTCAGGTGTGAGTTGGTCCATCTGAGTTCCAGGTGGGTCCCCTGTGTGATCTGTGTCCCTGCACTGCTCCTGTGATGTTTTATCTTTGGTCTGGGTACTGTCCTGGCTGCATTGTGACTTCTAATGCTGCTGTTAGCAGCAGGAGCAGGACACAGATTCTGTTCAGTATTTTCTGACTGAAACCAGCAGCTTTCCTGGCTGTGCCCGAGCCTGGGTGTTGATCTGCTTCTCTCTGCTCCAGGTTGGAAGCAGCAGCTGCATAGCAGTCAGCTCTGAGGTGATACCTACTGGGCAGCTCGCTTGACAAATTACAGGTTGAGCAAATTAAAAGCAAATGGGAAAGGAATGGTAACAAGCAGAAGGGGTGGTTGCTGGCACTTTTTCAGGGTATTTAATTCTTGGCTGATTCCTGCTATTTTTCTCCATCTCTTACACTGCTGACTTCCTTCACTTTGCTGCAGAGGGATCTCGGGATGCCTGGTGGGGCTGGATGCAGCTGTGATGTGCTGGGTGGCCCCTGCTCACTGCACAGCGAGGTGGAGGCTCAGAGCATCACCCCTCCCTTGTCCCATCCCCACCACGCCTGGCTGCCCATTGCCACGGACCTGTGGCTGGTCTGAAACGAGAGCTCTGAGATGCCTGGGCAGAGGCACATGCCTGTTGCTGGGTCCAACTGGCAAGGGTATGAATAGGTCTTAATTATTTTTTTGGCCGGTTTCCCTCAGAACTGAGGCTCACATGGTGCTGTTCATGTTTGTGTCTTTGTGTGTCTCCCTGCTTTGCTTTTGTTTCTCTCTCTGTTCATCCCTGCTCTGTGCTGAGGGTGCCCCGCTCTTGCCCTTCCTTGTCCTGCCTCCTGCTCTCACAGGCACTGGGGGTGTGGTTGGGAGAGATCAAATGAAATACTCGTTTGACTTCTGCTCTGGCAGATGAAAAAGCCACATCCAAACCTGAATCAGTGTGTGGGGCAACTCTGTCTGCCTTGGAGGGACCAGCAGCCAATTCAAATGCTCTGGTACCTTACTGGAATAATGCTAAATCCCACAAAGATTCTGGCCACCCCAAAATAGGCTTCTCTCCCCCTATTTTTCTCCTCCTGCCTGGAGAGCAGAGGGAGCTTCCAGCCCACCCAAGAGTCTCTCTCCTGGACATGAGCCCCCGTACTGAGAGTATAAAACTCCACAGCAAACTCCTAAATTCCCATGAAATGTTTCTTATGAATTCTCCTGGATTGTACTGCAGGTTTTATTAATGCTTTCTAACAAACCTGCCACTCGTGACATAACAATCCAGTCAAGCGCTATCTGGGGGAAGTGTGTTGCATTAATTTTCAAAAATTTTTATTTCTCCTGCAGTCAATCCTTCTGCTCCTCCCTCCCCACACAGACACTTCTGCCACTGAAGGGTATCAGAGTCAACTTTATGTCGTCTATAAAAACCAGGACATTGTTGGTTCAGTCCCTCTGCAGCTGTTTCTATTCCTCTGGTCATTCAGATGGCTGCAGACTCGGAGCGAGATGCAGAGCAGGAGAGTTTATGGCTGGACAGATGAGCCAGGGAGACTGAGAGGCTCAAAACATAATTAGCAACGTGTTTCAGAAGGGGTGAGCAAGGAGCAGAGAGATCGTGTCATTCCAAAGGTGCCGTGTGGGATTCAGGGCAGGGGTAGGAAGAAAAGGCATTCCCGAAGTCACAACCACCTTTTCCCAGTCCCTGTCTGGTGCAGGAATCCCTGTTCTGTGCTGTGGGTGGTGTGGTAATCAACAGGAGCTGAGTAAAATCTCCTGATCAAGAAAAACAACCAAAACTCCCTTGTGTGATGAACAGAGGGAGGGGTCAAGTTTGCAAGTGCCTGTTGATCCCTGGGCTGCTCCAGAGCCCCTTGAGAGTTTGCCTGCTGGGAGCTGAGGTCCTCAGGGGTCCTGGTCCTTGGCTCCCTGTCAAGAGTGGGCTGAGGCTGCAGCGGAGCAGCTCTGGAGGAAGCACAGGGGTGAGTTCGATGAGAAAAGCAGCATCCCTGTGTGTACTGCACTTGTACATGCCCTGGATGACCTGCTGGATGATCCCCGGAGGGAGCAAAAAAGTGAACTGGACCCAAAATGCCAGAAAACAGCACTCTGGCTGAGCCAAGGGCTGAACTGTTTCCTTAGCAGCGAGGAGGTTGCTGTGTTATGGGGGAATAAATAGTTACACCTGAAATAACGCTCATAGATTTCCAGGCATTGATCCAGCTTGGCTTGCACGTCTCGGGCCTGGGAAATAGGCTTGAATGGTTATAAAAGGTATAAATTACTTTCAATTAATCATTGATTTAATCTGTCTCTCCAGGAAGTGGGATCACCATGCTGTTGAATCAGGAATAAGCTGCAGTTTCATAAAGAACTATTTGAAAAATGCACATACTCAGTACTCCGGCTTTCTGCTCTTTCTGTGAAGCACACACCATTCCCCACAGAGATGAGTAGGTGTTGTACAAGCCCCAGCAGTGAGCAGAAAATCTCACAGGGAAGTGCCAGTGCACTTTCAACCCACCCAGCACCAAATTGCACCCGTTTGAACATGCAGAGGAGCCAGCAGAAGGTTCCTCCCGGGTGAATTAGGGATGGGGAGAGCATTTGCCTCCAATTTTATAAAATGGGGTTAAATGTGACAAACACCCAGGTGAGCCTGTGATCCTTCTGTGCCTGAGGATGCCCTGAATTTCCTCATGGGTGAGCTGGTGGTAAAAGCATGGAGACAGAGAAGGTGTGGGGACCTTGGAAAGGTGAAGCTTCGCAGGAGGTTGGCGGCCTTGGAGAAGATGCTGGAGACTGTCTGATGAGCTTCTTCCCTGCCAAAGCAGTGCTGACTTCTCTTGTGGGCAGCCTGGGAGCTGGGGGAGCAGAAGGGGAAGGCTGGGGGCACACACAAGAAGTTCCCCCCAATAATTTCATTGGAGGAAAGATGACAGCAAGGTGATGGCTGGGCTAGAAAACTTGCTAAGGGAGCAGAAAGATGCAATAAGGGAAATGCTTAATTATTTACAGACTTTTGTAAAGATGTGGCAAGTCACTGAGCTGCTGCACTTAATGAGGGAGCAGCCATGAGCAGGCTCCTTTCAGCACTCCCTGAGAATGCTCCAGGCCTTTCTCTTGGGTGCAAAGGAAAACACACATCAGCTGAAAGCTCTCCCTGAGGTACCTAATGAGGTGCCCCTCGTTAGCTGAGTCTCCAGAGCTGCCTCTGTGTGCTCCCAGCACACAGTAAAATTGATGCGTGGTGCTGCTACCACAGGTCAGCCCCTAATTGGGAAGGGATGGGAGTGTGCAGAGTCAGACCCCGAGAAGGGATGGGGGAAGCAAGTCTGTGTGGAAACCAACAGCAGTCATTAAGAAGGGGGTTTTTTTGGCGTAGAAAAGCTCTGTGCTGGCAGGGCAGGAACCGCAGGTCAGAACTGCAAATGAACACCAAGCCAAAGCTCAGATCCCCATCCCTGTCTCTGAGGAGGCCGGGAACGTTCAGTCCTCATCTTCCCAGCAAGCCAGGGGAATGCTTCCATACCCCCTGTCCTCTTTTAGAGCAATTAAGGATCAATTAAAGGGCACATGTGAAAGATGAGGGGGAACCTTGTGTTCAGAGGAGACTATTTCACTCCTTCTGTACTATCACAGAAAGTCTTCCAGTGTGTTTCCATCAGTTGGGTTTATTCACTTTTCTTTCTCTTCCTTTAATCATGTTTGCAGCATCTCGGGCTTTTCAGAAAGCAGCTGGTGAGTTCATCCTGTGTCCAAACACGCTGCAGTATTTTTAGGGCAATCTCTCACTTGCTGGGTGTGAGAAATGGTTGCAATTCCACCCTGGCTTCATTAGGTCCTGCAGATCCTTCCCCAGCAGTTTGCTTTAGCACTAACCACCTCCCTCAGTCAAGCCAGTGCCAGCCAGGCTTTCTCTCCCAGCCCCAGTTTCTTACTCTCAGCCTGAGCTGCTGGTTTTTTTAATTGCACATTGTGATCTTCAAATGTTGGACACATGGACGACTTTTTTCCAACTCGCTTAAAATGGTGGTGAATAATTCTAGGCACCACTTCTACTGCCCAAGGAATATATAAACAGCAACTCCTCACACAGACATGTTAAGTGTTCTTACTCCCTTTTTACACATGATTTAGTGCAAAAAAGTGTGAAACCTTTTATCTTCTGCAGGCCTTCGAGAGTGCTCAGCTGGTGGCTGCCAGTCCCCTGGGCAGTGGGATGGGGTGGGATGTTCACAGTACCTTTGCAGTCGTGCTGTGTCTCTGGATGATGCACAAACTCTGGGAAGCCTCTGGACCTCAGTTTCCTCCTGTTCCAAGTGCGTGCATCACCATTCCCCTGTGCTCTTTGAGACAGAGATCCCTTACATCCGTGTGTTTATGCTGCACCCGGCACATAAACACACACTTGGTTCCTGAGCTCTGTGGAAGGGCTGAAATGTCAGTGTTACAAAAAGCAGACTGAAAGGTGATGAGGGAAGGGGTGTGTGGCTGTGACCACACCAGTGCTGCTGGAAAAGTGCTCCTGGTAAACCAACATCTGCTTTCTGTAGCACTTCATGGTTTCTCAGCTTCACACATAAAGAGTATGTCAGATTTAATCAGAATTTCACATTGTCCTGGTAGTGATTATAGCCGAGAACCCTGTGTTTAATTCTGGTCTGAATCAGTCTGCTGGGTGAGGAGCTAGCAGGGTCTCACTGATGCTCAAGGCAGCTCTTCCCTGCCTGTACTGTCTGCATGTGGGATGGGAGAGGGAAATAGTGCAATTTCAGTGAGTTACAAAATTAAACAGCACTGAACAGTGTGTCCAGAAAGGTGTCTCTGTCTGGCTCCTGCCCTGCCCCATCAGTATTCACTGAGCTGCAGCAGGTGAGCAGCACTTCCTCGTATCTGCTGGCAGAGTTACAGGCTGGTGGTGCTCATCCAGATCCCTCTGCTCCGAACCCACTGACACATCACCTCCTGGCATGTCTCTGAAGTGGTGTCACGGTAGAGAGGAACATTTCCTACCTCACTGGTTTATGGATCCCATCACTCTGTAAATGGTGTGGTGAAATGGGAGCCCCTGCTGCATGCCTGTTGCTCAAAAGAAGAGGTGGCTGCTCTTTCCAGGAGCTGGAACTTGTTTGACTTGGGGTACCTCGCCTCTCTCTTCAGCTACTGTAGATAAAACTCTGCAAGAGTTGTGGGATCACAGTGCTGCTTTCTGCTGAGGATCCGATTCCAAAGCCTGCTGAGTTTGAGCATCATCATGTATGAGCTGCCATAGTTTTCATAGCATATAATTATCAGGGGATTTCTTTTCCTTCTCTGGATCCTGCTCTGGAAGGATCCATTAGCTGCGTGTCTACCATGTGCAGCGAATCTCAAACCTCTGGGAAGCAGTTGCTCCCTACGGACCAGTGGGTGGTTATGGGGACTTGAGGGGTCTGTGATTCTTTGTGTCTGCTACAAGCAAGCACAGGACTTCTGGTCTGTGGTGTCTGAGGGCTGAATCCCTCCTGACAGTGGGTACTTGGAGGGAGAGGTGAAGCTGCTCACTGCGTCCACTGATGACGCTGGGAGGGCGATGTAGGAACAGAGAGGCAGAAAGATTAAGTGTATTAGGAGAGAGGCTTTGTGGCACAGTTAATGAGCTGGAGTCAAGTGTTTTAAACAGATGCTTCCCCAGGCTCTATGTAAAATAAAACTTGTGCAGGCACAATGGTGCTAGGCAGGGTTTGACGTGATGACCTTACAACCACTTCACTGAAGGATGTGATTTACGACCTGCGCTTTGTCATGGCATAACTTGATATCCCACACTGAGGTGGCAGACATCTGCTCTCTACCAGAGGGTAAATATTCACAGGGCAGCATCCTACGGACCTCGTTCACAGCCTGCTGAAGTCACTGCAACCACTTCCATGAAGTTCTGTGGGGTCTGGATAAGCCACAGAAGGATCCAAACAGTTCTTTATGCACCCTGCAGTTGAGGAGGTAAGATACTCATTGAAAAGCTTTTCAGACCTTCACACAAGCAACCTTCCAATTCTGATCTTTAATTTTCACTTAATTCTTGCTTATTTTGCTGCTCTCAAGAGTTAAGGACTCACCTTGAGAAGTGTTCTACTGTTATACTCTAGACCAAGCCGTGGGAGACCTGAAAGTTTTTGCAAGCCACAAAAGCTTTTAAGAGATCACACCTGTGTCCAAGCTGTTAGATATTTTGAAGGGACATGGACTCTATCACCCTGACATTGCTTTTCTGCCTGTACCTCCAGGTCCTAATCATCCTTGTAGACTGTGTGCTGCCTTGTAAAGCCCCAGCCCTTGGGTGAAGCCGGTTGGATGAGAACCAAAAGCGTCAGCGCCCTAAGTAGTGACAGACTGATCAAGGACATGTCTCCTCTTCAGACAGAAACACCATATGTTCATGGTGTTGAGTCTGACATCCCTCAAAGCTAGATTTTCCAGGAATCCAAACTGGCGACAGCAATGTGGTTTGTGCTGCTGGTAATTAGTATCTCTTGTGGTCTGGCATGCTGCAAGTTGACCACCACGTGGATATAACAGGCACAAATTAGGTTTCTTTTTGTTGGCTCACAAAGCAGCATCAGGTCTGTTCCAAAGGGGGTCTGGTCTCCATATCCAGGGACAGGTTGAAAGCTATAATCCTTTGTTTTACTCACAGTATCTTAGCCTGCTTCCACTGGGAAATAGATTCAGTTGGTCTAAATCACCATGTGGCTGCTTTTCCCCACGGGGACGAGAGAAATGAACATATTTGCACCTGAGAGGGTGTTTGCAGTCAGGCTCTGATGTTGTCTGATGATGTCCATGGCTCAACTGGGCAGCAGTACCTTGCTCAAAGGGGTACTGGAGTGCCTGGATGGACAGGAAAACACTGTGGGGAGGACAGTGGATCCCTGGGTGGATTTGGTTCCCAAGGCTGAACTCATGTGGTCCATCATCCACAGTCAGAAGGTGACACAGCTGGCTGGCCTCTCCCCGTGTGTAGGGCTCAGCCCCAAGAATGGTTATTGTTCAGTCTCAGATTCCATCATCTTTGTTTTTCTTCTGCTGGTTTGTGATGCCACCTGCATCCCATCCTCAGGAATGTCCTCAAATTCACCTAAGGCATACTCCCAAAAGTAGACCATAAATCCTCCTGGAAGGGCAGTTCCTTCTTCACGTGATGCCTCATGTTTGGGTCCTGACTCTGTTCCCATGTACATCAGTGGTTCTTGTGGTCATACCCAAATGCAGATCAGATGTATTGGTGCATTCCTCCTGGAGAAGGAAAAAATAAGGAAAACTATTATAATATGTAATACGTAACATCCGTTATATAATCTCTAACATATAAAGCACACTCTGGATTCAGTTTTTGAGGAGCAAACAGTCCTTCAAATAAAATCTCTACCAGCACATCTTTTAAAGAAGAAGATGTAACACTGAAGTGTCTGATGAACAGCATTTGAAATGATGAAGTAGAGCTACTGATGGGCACACTGTGTGGTTTTGTCTCTTCCAGATCAACTGCACTTTGGTGTGATCTGGCTGGCAGAGAGAACCACGAGGTGACACAGGAGGATGAAGTGGGTGTTTGCCTCCTGGGTGAATAAAACCACGTAACTTCAGGCCTTCTCTTCCAGTGACGCTGCTTGCTAATTAGACTGTCAGTGGGAACCTTTGAGAACTAAACAGAATAGACATAATCCTCCCTGCAAGGTAATGAAAAATATTTGACCCTGGCTGGTAACTGACCTACTGATTTCCTCCTGTTCGAGAAAGCTTTATAAAAAATTACTGAGCTGTTTGTGTAACAGGACAGCCACTTGCACAGGTGTTTCCTGTTCAGTAACCTTTCGGTGTTGTGAGATGATGTCATAGGAAGGAGAAACTTGTTTGAAATTCTGGAAGCCTGTTTAGTTTGCTTGTTTGTTTGTTTGTTTGTGTGTGTGTGTGTGTGTGTGTGTGTGCGTATGTGATGGGGAAGAACTATCTTCAGGTTATTTAAAAACCCATAACAAACCACAAAACTGTTCTGGCAGACCAGCAGATCAGAGTGTGGGGGCAAAGCTTTAGTGATGCTGGTTGTCAGGCTGGTGGCACCAGCTGACTGCCCAGCTGAGGCCCCCATCTGTCCAGAGCCCCAGTCCCAAGCAGTGTGGCACGAAGACAACTCTTTACATCTTTTTCAGGCTATCTTCCAGCACTGTTATTGGAGCCCTGCTCTGAGAGGATGGATGTACAGCGTGAGAAGCTCTGGGCATGGGAGGCTGATGGAATCAGGGACAGCTGGCCCAGATGCTTTAGGTCACAAAGACAGTGGTGCTCATGGTGAGAGTGCTCCCGGGAGGAAAAAAGTAGGAATCATCCCTGCCAAGGTGCACTGAGTACATTGGATGTTGTGCTTGTCCTGAGGAAGACTAGGCACCAAGTGTGGCTGCCAGATCTCTCTGATCAGAAAAGCCAGTTTGGGTCCATATTCAGAAAAGATAAAAGTTTCATCCCTGACATGAGAAAAGTCATATGGGACTAAGTAAAAAAATCTACCTTACCTAACATTCTGCCTGAACAGCTGTCCGTATCACGGATTAGGAGGACAGTGGCAAACCTAGAGCGAGCTGTCCTCCTCAGGTCATTCCCAGTGCTACCATTGTGTGCCTGGAGCTGCAGCTGGTCTGTTGTGTTTGACAGGTCCAGCTGTGTCTGCATTCTGGGTCTGAGCACATCAATACTGGTGTTGTCCACAGTAGAGTCCTGTGATTTTAATTACATGATGTACAAGGAGGTGTGTCCTTCATGGGTTTAAATCTTCTGCATAGTAATTTCACAGCTGCCTCTAGGAATGACAAATACTTTTTTTTTTGCCTCCTTTTTGATGTTCTAGGCATATAAACATTGCAGAAATTGGCCTTCGCCTCTTCTGAATTTCCAGAGACAGCACAGAACACAGAACCATCAGCCAGTGAGGATCCTGCCATAGCACAAACTTTCACACAGACATGGTGGCATTTAGAGTTGGTTTGGAGCAACAGCAGGTTCAGCCTGGCATTTCCTTCCCTTAAGAGGCAATTAAACTGTAAACTCCCTGGGAAGTGCCAGATCTGGAGACCTCATGGAAATCTTCAGGGGGACATTTCTGCAGTGACCTTTGTCTAATGATCTTGTTAAGGGACACAAACTCCCCGGCATTCTGTGTCTCTGATGGGCATGGTCAGGCAGGCAGCAGCATGGGCTGTGCAGTTTGGTCCTGTTGTGCTGAGGGATTGGGGCTGCTGGCCTGCTGCTGCTCTCATGAACGCTGCTTATGTGCTTTCCCTCAAGTATTAGTCCCAAACAAAACCCTTTGAAAGTTCTGTGGAACATTCTCAGGCTTCCCACCTTTTTTCAGCCATCCTTGCACAGAGAAAAACCTCACATTACCAATGTGGTATCTAAGGGCTTCGTATTGTGGCAGTCACCATGCTGACCTGCTTCAGGGCTGGAGGTGGTGGCACTGAAGCCCAGCCTTGGTGGGTGCAAGAGTGCCTGAGACAGGTTTCTCAGGGCTGAAACCAGAGTCAGGAACTGACACTGGGAAAAGAAAAAATCTGTTGCCTCAGATTCAGAAATTTCTAACTTCAGCTAATTTTTGAATTCAGCAGAAGCTGGGAACAAACAGTTTCTCCCAGAGGAATATTATTTCTAGTCAGCACAGGGTTGGGATCTTTCCTCTAAAGAAGGCAGGGCTTCCCAGTTCCTGGCAAGTTTGAAGCTAGAAACCATCAGTCTGGCAGAACCCCCTTGGCAAATCATGAATGCTCGTGAGCTATCAAAGCTCTGCAAGGAAATGAATCTTCTCTGATTTATACCGATGGGAAATCTAGCCTTTAATTTTAGTTCTTGAATTAGCAGTTGTTTTAATCACATGAATGCAGTCTGCCAGTTGTCAGGGCCACATATGCAAAACACAGAATTACTGCTTCAGTGGAGCCCGAAATATGTAACGTTTCACTAAAGCCTTTTTTGGGGTTTATGGACCATTGAGGAGAAAGTGTAATGGAGAGTCATACAACAGCCAAAGGGAAGCAGGAGCAGCCTTCTTCATCACCACTTTGTGCAATTAGGGAACAACTGACAGGTCATTCAGTATTAATTGGCCCCCTTGGAGCCTGAGCTTTATGGATGCTGTTACACAATGTGAGAGCAGTGGGCTCGAATCAATGACCCTGGCGGTCTCTCCCTCTCTGACAGCTGCTGTTCCTACATAAACATGGCTTATTGGACTCTTCCTGCTGGACTCTGGGGAGGTACACCAAGAATGAGTTCAGCCACTCCGGTTTTCTACCCAGCAACAGTCAGCAAACACAGAACACCAGTTCTGCCACACGTGGAACTGTCTCTCTCAGAGGTGCCAGGGGGAGATTTTCTTCACAAAATCTTCCATTGTGCACTCTCTCATCACTTTTGTGGTAGGGTTGAGTACACTGAGGCATTTTGAACTTCACGTTACAGGTCCAGGGAATCCCTAGAGGAGACGCCGCTTCTCTGGAAAGGTCTGCAATGAGATTTCACAGTTATTTCTTTCTAGAAGCCCAGGCAGTCAACACATCTGATCGGTGCTGCTTTTCTGAAACCCTCCTGCCCTCTTGCTCAAGCCATGCAGTGTGCTGCTGGTACTGCTTAAGCTAAGGAAAAAACAGAGTTGTTTTCCTCAACAGAGACTGAACCCCTTTCTGCAAAGTTTGTTTTTGCCTGAATTTCTAGGATGACCTGTAAGGTGAAATGCAATATGGTGCAGCAGAGGATGCTGCTGTATTAAGAATCCTCAGGCTGAAGTGGTGTCTGGAGAAGAGAGAGAAGTGTTCATTCCTCCTCAGTGATTTCTCTCTTCGACCTTTGTTTTTCACCGCCTCTGTTACCTTTCTCCTCTCTCTCTCTCTATCATGAAAGCAACAATCTGAAAGAGAGGGGAGCATGATTGATGTTCAATCAGCTCCAGCCTGGTTCGTACAGGATTCTTCAGCAATAAATTGGAGAAGAGCCTCTGCTCAGCTGTCAGTGGCAGCAGCCAGGCTGGTTACAGCAGTGTGGGCACGGAGAGCAGACGAGGACATCTGAGTGTCAGCACCTCTTAAGCTCTGGGAGAATTATCTATACTCCATCCAGTGCACAGCTCGCAGTTTGCTGTGTTCCCTGTGGTCACCAATTCTGCAAACAGACAGAGATTGGCCTCTTAATACTGGAGTTAAGATTTGGGTGTGCTTGCAACAGGGTCTAGCATGAGGCGTGGTTTTAGACCAAGCACCTCTAAGTGTACCATAGATCTGATTGCTGGTTTGAAACATTAGTTTTACATCTGGGGACGAGTTTTTTTTTTTTTTATTATTTTTCCAGCTCACACCCTGGGAATTGCATCTCCGGAGGTCCTGTCTCAGTACCTCTCACAGCAAAGACTCCCCGCAGGCATCCCTCCGGCATCCCCCCACCATCCAAAGGCACCGCACATCGGCTGTATTTTTTTTTTATTATTCATTACGTGCGTTTCAAACCTTTGAGAGATCGCTGCAGCATCGGCGAGCCTGCGTCCTATTCCTTGGCATTTGGCGGTGTCTCCCTCTCTCCCCCGCGGCCGCCGCGCTCCGTTCTCCGCCCCGGGGCCGCCGGAGCGCGGCTGGGGCTGACCCTCGGCCGAGATGCGCTCCCGGCTTTTTCCTCTCCCTGGGGGAAAAAGGGGCTGTTCTGCTCCGGGCACCTCTGACAGCTGAAGGGGGCGGGAGCTGCAGCCTTGAAGTAGAAAAGGAAGAAGGAAAAGCAGCGGGGAGAGGGTGAGCGGCGCCGGACAGCGGTGGGCGGCGGGCTGAGCCTCCTGGGCACCGCGGGCTCGGGGAGGAGGAGGAGGAGGAGGCAGGAGAGGATGCGGCGGGGCAGGGATGCTGCGGCTGAACACCCGTCTGCCTAAGGAGAGGAACATCGTCCGCCGAGGGGAGAGAAGAAAGTGGGGGCAAAGCGGCCGAGCTCGCCCAGAGCCCGCTGAGCTCTGCCCAGGACTGCCCGCCTGACACCCCAGCAAAGTTTCCTGAGCTCGGTGAGGAGAGGGAAGGAGGGATGTGAGATCCTTCTCCCCCAGCACACAGCTGGGCTCCCAGCCCCGGTTCTGCTGGGACTAGCCGTGGCTTTGTCATCCCCGACTGAAGAGTGAAGGGGGGACCCGGGGCACGCTCTCTCTCCATCACCTTCCCTGTCTCCACGCTCCAGCCCAGGTAAGTACCCTCCCCTTCCAGACACCGAGGCTGTCTCTGGCCCTGCCAGAGAGTTTCCCAGCACTCTGCCCGGGTTAAAAAAAAAAGTCTTGTTCTTCTCCCGATAGCTAAATGCTGTGTGCCTGTGTGTTTGTGAGCCTGCCTGTGTGGGGGCTGTCTGACTGCAATTTCTGTTTGCTGATCACTGTCATTATTGTTCTTGCCATCACACCCCTGGAAAGGAGACTCATCTGGGGTCTGTCAGATGTTTTCGTTGTGCTGCTGCAACGAGGTGGTGTGGAAGGATGACAGCTCAATTTCTCTCCACAACAACTAAGAGGGGAGCGTGCTTCGCTGTACATGCTGCTGGTGCTGCTGCTGCTGTGGCTTTAAATGATGCTCCTAAAATGCTGGCTGAATATGTCAGTATGCCCTTCGAGCTCTAGGAACTCTCACAGATATGGAAGAAAGTCTTTCTTTTTGTCCCCCTGAAAGTATGGGGAGGGGTGGATATTCCCCTGGAAGGAATCACTGTAGCCTCTGGATTTCCATCACGCCAGCTTGAGTGTGCAGCTTTTATTTTTGCATAGCAGTGCTCGCAGTAGTGCATTTTGAGCTGAAATATCGTTTGGAGAAGAAACCTACAGTCTAACTGATAAGAAAAGAACCTGTTTCAAGAAAGAGCCCAAAGAGAACTTTTTCCACTCCTGATGGAACAGAAGTAAGTCATTTTGCATAGACTAATTTGTCTGAAAAGTTGGTCCTTTTTTAAGCCATTGATTTCGCTGTAGTGAAAGGTAAAAGCTGCCAGATATCCTCAGGGAGGTCAGCAGTGGGAGCTGAACCCACATCAGCCTGTTCTTGTTGCTGAAAAGGGGATAGAGAAGCATCAGCCTGTGCCTTAGGAGATGACAGAAGAGCAAAGATTCTTCTGTTGTACACGACAGTCAGAATAAACATGGACTTTATGTTGTTGTGGGGCCTTATTAGGTAGAGGATAGCATAAGGGATTCTGTAGCTTTGGTTTGTTTTTTGCTTTATCCTCCACTGCTCTGTTGGCTTTCTCATCCCCATGTCATCTGGTTTTCTAACACGAATCCCTTGTGTATAATCCCTGATGTTTCATATGGAGATCGAGACAAAAGCAACCAGTGATTTACTTTCTAAATGCTCCCAGTCCAAACACATCTACGTGCTGTTGGTCACCCAGTGGTGTGTGTGCAGATCATGTCCTAGCCCTGCAATCATGCTTGACTTCCAATATCTTCTGCCCCCAAGCTGATGGGAGAGGTTCCAGGCAGGAATCTCCAGTGAGTCCATTGCTTTCTGCTGGGAAAAGTGCATTACCCCATGTAGGCGCTGCTAGCAAAGAGGAGGGGAAAGAAGTCTTGCCTTGGACATGGCATGGCCAGAACACTCATGGTGCAGCTCTAGAGAGGGTGTGACAAGCCCCAGGACTGCTCACACAGCTCAGATGAGATCTCAGCCCTGACTCCTTTCTTCCCTTGTCTCTTGCCAGGAGAAGGTAGTGGCTGTTTCCTGAGTAGCCACAGGGCACAGCCTGTCAGGGGTCCTAGGGGGGCCCAAGGAGTAGCCAATGCCTGCTCCAGCCAAGCTGCAGTGTGAGAGGTCTCAGTGTGCCCCATCCCTATTTCTCTACTGTAGATCTGGTTCCCCCTCCTTCTGGGAAGGAACCAGGAACGCCTGGGAAGCTGGTGGTGACTGTACCCACCGTGAACTCAGCTGGATGTCTCTGGTGTCACTTATCCTTCTAGAGTGGAGCTGTGGTTCTTTTACCTGCTGGGGTGAGCTGTCCTTGGATGAGCTGCCCTGATTTATCATTGCCAATGGTACCTGAATGAGCCCTCTTCTCCCACTCCTCCCCTTGCAGCCTGGGGAGGTCTGGTGAGGATTTTGCCCAAGCTTCAGCCCCTGTGCTCAGGGATCTGTAATGATGAACAAAAATTGCCAGGCAGAGAAAATGAGCTACAAGGGACCATGCTGGGTGATACTGCTGCAGCCTCGAAAGCAGCCAGAAACCAGCAGGGTCTCTTTGGAGTGGCTACAGGTGCCCACTGACAGATGGGATGGGCAACAGGTTGGAGTTGCTCTTGAAAATCTCAGTGGCAGCCTGACCTCTGGTGCTGCCTTGCCCAAGAGCAGAAGCAGCCGGCTTGTTTAGTGTCCTGCTGGAGCCCAGCTGCCTGGCTCTTCCAGGAGGGAGAATCCTTTCAGACTGGAAGCAGGTGAGTGCTGTGAAGGCAGCAGGAAGAAAGCTGATGGAGTAGATCTGTGATGTTTTTACACCACGAGAAGCCACACAGTTCCCTGGTGAGCACTTTGCAGTGGGAGAATGTGGGGCAAACCAAGGGGAAGGGCCACACTGGGGTGTCTGCAGCCTCTGTGTGCCAGAGGGTCAGACTGGCATCTGCAGGAGCTGGTCTGCAAACTGTTTGTGCATTTGTATCTTTAACCAGAAGCTGTCTTGCTGCTGGTCCAGGGCTGGTGAAGGAGGCAGGATCAGGGCTCCAGCTCACACCAGCGTGCCAGGGTTCCCAGGCAGAACAAAAGGACTCTGCCAGGGAAACATGCACGTGTTAGCCTGGCTAATGGAGAAAATGCCCTTTCTCTCTCACACACTCTCAGTACCCTGAAAAATCTTTACCTGCTGAGAGAACCCTCCCCAGTCAGGCATCCCCAGACGAAGAAGGATTTAATCCTTTGATGCACCTGTCCCTGTCCGCTCCAGCTGATGTCTCACTGAATAGAAACTCCACTGAAAGTTGACTGCTGCACACATTCAGGTCTAAACAAAAGCCCAAGCCAAGGAAATGAGATATGACACCCGATAGAGCAGCAGAAAGCCTTGCCTCAGCTGGAGGTGCCAGAAAATTTTATAACCTAGGAAACATGTTGAAAATGCCTGGCTGATCCCACTGGCATGTTTCAGCGTGATGGGTGATGGCTTATTATTTGTTGGTTTGGGGTTTTTTTTTAAATTTAGTAGCTACAGAGTGTTGATAGCACAACAGAGATTCTTGGCTCTTGCCATAGAAACTGAGCTATATCAGTTTTTCGCTGACAACACTTTCAAAAGGGACTTGACAGGAGAGGAGGGAAGAAGCTAGGGAGCCAGGCAGGGGAGTAAGGAAGAGCAGACTGCTATTGTTTGCAATCAGGCTGGGAAGAGAAATGCTCTCCTGCCTGTAAAATCAAAGACATCACCAGCAAACTGCTGACAAATTGGCTTCTGGCAATTTGACTTCCCAGCAAGCACGGCAAACACAAAGCCAGCTCTCATCACATCCAATAATCTCCTCCATGCAGAAGCTGCTACTGTCAGTCAGGGCTAAGTGTTACTGCCTTGGGTCCTAGACAGATCCCCACACAGGCTCTTTTTCAACTTCAGCACCTCAGTTTCCATGAGCCTCCATCCTGGAGCTGATACTGCTTGTGCTCAAACCTTGTAGAAGTTTGGGTTTATGGCTGCCGAGGCAAACAAGATTTCTTGTCCTCTTCTGTGGGGTCTCCTGTGATCACACCGAAGACGGTGAGATGCATGGTGGAAAGCATGGTCTAGCTGACAAAACACCCACATTTGCTCCATTTTATTGTAGACTTGTGTGACTGACAGGGTCAATCAGCATCTGTTGATGGCATCTGTGTCACTGAACATCCAAGTGTTACCTGCTCGAGTCATCTCCAAGGCTGCCTCTGTAGTCAGCTCAGCCCTCCAGTACGGACATTTTTTGGGGATGTTCTGGGTTATCTTCTGGGACCTTTTATTCTCCACTGGCTGGAAAGGCAACCTGGATGACTCATTCCAATTACTGGAAAACCGAGACGTGGAGTGAAGTGTCCTCCTTTCTGTCACAACTGTGGTGTCTGGAAACCGACAGCTGCTCTGAAAGTTTCACAGACATCGACTTGGACACAACCACTATATACCCTTGAGAATTCAGTTTGTACCCGTGAGAAGTATAGCACCAACAAGAAGCAAGAACCCAAAACAACAGATGAAGAATTCACAGCTGCTCTAGGGAGGCTGTTACTTTGCTCAGTTTGTTTTAGATGGGTGTTAGTTGCAAGCAACCAGTAGTTTTGTGGGGTGTTAACGTAGAAGCCAATAGAGACACAGCACGAGTGCCAAGACACTGTAAAAAAGAGGCTTTGTAGAAATAAAGGTTGCATTTGACATAGCCTGGAGTTGTTACTTTATTTTTATGTGTCATGACTGCCTCTACAGTGACAGTGGACCATTACCCATTCAAAAATATATCACCCTCATATTGCAGGGAGGGATGCTCAGGGCAGTACTGGATCCTGTTGTCATTTTGGGCAGGTGTTGAGTGGGTGGTGGCAGACACTGTGAGACCAGCTAGGGCACAGGCATTGGCTATCACACGCTTGGATTCACTAGGGCACCATCCACATGGATAGCAAAGGACATGGAGCACACTGGGCTCAGTGCTCCAGCCTGAGGGTGACCACATGTGACCACTACAGTCAGGGAGAGCTCAGCCTTGAAAGCAGGCTTGGGTTGGTGCTTAGTTGCTGGCACCAGCAAACACAGAGAAGATGCTGGTCACCAGGAATGGTAGCGGAAAGGTGCTTTGGTTCATTGTTCTAACAGCTGCTTCTTCATTCCTCTCCAGGATTTCAAGGTAACAGGAGATTGGAACCGGCCTTCTCAACACAGCATTCGCCCTGTGAGGACTGAGGTGACCTCCAAGACTCTTCCCAGCATGTTCAGTGAAAAGAGCAGCGGCTCTTTGTCCCAAAAACCCACCCAGAAAAAGACCCGACCCCAGGGCCTCCCCTCCCCTGCTCTCTGCTGCGCCTGCGGACTCTGCATCATGCTAGCAGGGATCAACATCACTTTGGTGGGAGCTTTTGCCTTTGGGACCTTCCTCCCCGTGAACAACCCTCCCATCATCATCGGACCCATCCTGTTGGTGGTGGCCTTCACGTTCTTCGGTGCCTGCTGCATCTGCAGCCGGAGGCCCCCAGCGCACGGGGCCCGGAAATCCAAGCCAGGTTCTAACATTGGGCTCATCAAACCTGGCAACACAGCCTTTGAAATTGAAACCAGCGAGCACACGGTGCAGGACACCACCGCTGTCCAGCTGAGCCCCACGAATTCCCCCATCTCCTCCAAAAAGTCCACACCGGTTCACGAGAACGCCAAGGCCTGCAAACTCTTCACCATGGAAGGCAACGGGCCAGTGGCCAAATACACCACGGGAGGAGAGGCCATACAGCTCAACCTGCCCAGGGACCCGGCCACATCCTAAACCCGGGCAAAACTTTTGTCAGCAGCCAGCCAGACGCTGCAATGAGTGGGCTGGAAATGTACCATCAGTCAGAGGTGTGGGGAAGGTGCTCGTGAAAAGCCAGCAGACAGTCAGGTCTCTCTGAACCACTTTAAGGGAGATGGATGCAACAGCAGAAAAAAAAAAATTGAATCCAGGTTTTTTGCTGAAACATGCCCATTATACGGTTTTAAAAAGAAAACTGATAATGATGCTGCTGTGAAAAGATGACTCTCAGTTCCTGGAAATACGCTGCCATTTTGAGGGAGCAGATAGGAAGAGGGGAATGAATTAATTTGTCTGATATAATGTGGAAATGTGACAGTTGGAAGGAGAGGCTACATGGGACTGACAAATGACAGCTCTTTCTTCTCAGAAGTGAAGCAATTCTTGGACATAAAAGAAGCAGGAATGCAGTAAATTGCAGCTTGCTGCCACTCAGTGACAAGAAGATTTCAGCATTTTTAGTGCCAGACTTTTTGGCAG
Source organism: Edolisoma coerulescens (assembly GCA_013397115.1). Taxonomy (NCBI): domain Eukaryota; kingdom Metazoa; phylum Chordata; class Aves; order Passeriformes; family Campephagidae; genus Edolisoma; species Edolisoma coerulescens. The sequence continues at coordinate 1,234,335 of VWZW01008123.1, read as the reverse complement.
TAGGGACAAAGCTACGCGTTTGCTACTGAAAAAGCAGTGTGAAACCATCTCCCCTCTGTTGAAAATTCTTGCCCCATCTTGCCTTCATTTGGGTGATTTTACTGCCCATTCTAAGGGAAGGAACCACAAGGATCACAATTAGCACTGGTATTTTCCTCTTGTGTTAATGAGTTTGAGCTGCAGCTGTGCTACTCCTCGCAGTATATTTCTTGGAAGATCAGTCAGGCTGAATCCTTGGGGATAAGCTCCTGGGGTAACCAGAGACTAACAGGAGCCTGCAAATTAATTTTTGGGCCACAATTATGTATTGAGTACTAGGGAAATTCCTTCCCATATTTTTGTGGAAGGCTGGCCTGGGACACACTTCGGGGCAGGGGGCAGACAACTGTTTGGGCTTCAGAATAGCTGTGCTGGAAGGTGGTGACTGTACCTCCTTCCCTGAAGGGACTGTGAGATCCATTGCCCAGGAGTGGATCCGTGCTGCAGGAAATGGGCTGCTCAGTGTGCTCATGGGCTGGCAAAGCAGTGGGATGAGTTTGCAGAAGAGAATTTATCAAGAGCTCTTCCAAGCAAAGACACCCCTTCTGCCTCAGAAAGGCCCTAATCTGATGGAATAGTGCTGCGAAGGATTCATGTTCTTCTCTGGGTGACTCTGGTTGGGAACACGGAGCTGTGCTGATGGCCTTTGGCTCTGACTCCTGTTCACGTGTGGGATCTGGGGCCAGTGTGGGGAAGGACAGCACTGCCAGGCAGGACCTGTGTGTGGGGAGGCAACAGCAGGAGAGCGGATTTTGAGTAGGAATGGCTGCACAGGTCCTCTATTCATGGTAGTTCTATATTTGAAATGAAGTTTTTGGGACTTTGAATGATGAGGAAATCGTCTGGACCATACCAGATCACTACAATGGCCCAGCTGGCCCAGAATCCAATTTCTGATAAGGCTGAGAGCAAGGTCTGGAGAGCAGCATAAACACAGAGGAAAACCAGGATGTTGCTTGCCCAAAGTGCTTTCCCAGCTTCCAGTGTGCTATTGCTTAGGAGCTTCCTGAGCTGGAAGTGGTGTCTGTATGTGGTAGCCCTGAATGGATTTCTCCTCCATGAAATAATCCATTTGCACCTTGACTGTCCGCCAATCCTCATCATTTGTGATCCTGCAGCAGGGAGCTGCACACTTTGGCTTATTTTCATCCTGCATCCTACTACCTCCCTTTGATGCCCCAAATTTCCCAGGTTGGAAGGGTCAGCAAACAGTCCATGCCCTTGCCACCACTCAGGTTTTCTGAGATGTGTTTTCCATGATATGTTCCCTTCAGTCATCTCTTTCCTGCAGTACTTTACATCTCTCGTAGCCAGAGGGAGGTAACACTTCCCATTCAGCCCAGCATCAGCTGCTTGCTTGGCTGAGGACAACACAGCCCTGAGGCTTTAGCCATCAGAAATGTGTGTGGAGAGAGGTGGGAGGGCTGAAGGGGAAATGCTGAGGGAAAGAGAGGGGTTGTGGCATGGCCAAGGCTCCCCTGGGCCACCAGCAGATCTCTGTGAGAGCTATATGGATGCTGTGCTGGGTAGGGGATGGCTCATGTGGCCAAGGGAGAGCTGGAGAGAAAAGCCACAGTGCTGTACTGACCATGCAGGAGGTGTCCTGGTTGCTCTGGGGAGCCACTGGGCAGCTGATGGCCCCTGCATGAGCCCAGGCAGGATGAGGCTGAATTAATTCCTTGATGAAATGTTAACTAAACACTCAGTCTCAACGTGAGTCCCTGAGTGCTCCAGCTGTTTGCTGCCTTCAACAGCTCCTTCTCCACCAAGGAATTACATCTGTGATTTTAGCAGGGCAGGTCTATACTGGGTAGGAGGAGAAGAAACAGGCTTGGGACAAGGACATTTGTGTAGGGCTGGGTAGATGTGGGTTAGAGTCTTTGGTACAGCCTCCAGGTCCTAGGCAAGTCATTTACTTGTGCTGTGAGAGCGCAAACACCTGCTCCCAGCTCCAGGGAAAGCTGCTTTAGGGATGAGCATTGCCAAGGAGCAGAGTTGATATTGGCTCACTGAGTCTGGAGACTGCTCCGAGGTGGGTGGGTCTGTACAGCCTGATCCCTGATTTCCCTTAGAGCTCGTTTTCTTGGGGAGCTCTGCCCCCAGCACTGCCTGCCCTTTGCAAGGCAGGAACTGCTGTGCTGAGCAAAAGGCTCCCATGGTTTTTGCCTGCCCATGAGTGCTGTAGCAATTAACCAGGACAGCTTGCTGATGGAGGTTTGACTCCCAGCTTGCTGGCCTCACAAGCATACAACAGCTTGGAAGTCTTTTAGAGGCATTTCCCGTGTGAATATGGTTAGTACAGGACTTTTCTTTGAGCACTTGGAGCCAAAAAATCAGTAAAATCAAGTGATAACCATACAACTTTCTTTGTTTGCTGAAGCCTTGAAAGCCAAGTCTGGAGAGCACCCTGGAATCACTCCTTGCCACAGCTGCCCAGTGAAATGCTACCAGAGATGGATAACACAATGGCTGACCGAGAGGTGACACCAGCAGAGCTGGTACCTGGGCAGGCAGAGGGGTAGGAGCAGTGAGATGCTGATCCCCTGGTGTGGTGGGCCTGCCCACCAAGCTGTGACCCCAGCTGCCTGCCTGCCCAGCAAGGTGGCCATGAGAACATCCGCTGCCTTCCTGCTCTTGCCTTTTTCTGTCTTTTGTAATTTCCATGTCTGTCTGTCTGTTCACCCCCACGATCAGCTGTGAACGATGTTGTGAATCTCGTGCCTCCTTGTGTAGTGGGAGATAGGGAGAGTTCCTTGTTCTCCAAGTCAGCATTTCTGGTGTGAGTCTTTTTTTAAAAACTGCTATTTCCGTGTGTGCAATGTGGAATTTGAAAAAGACAGACACATTAAAATAATTGCACTCAGAAAGCACTTGGCCTGCCTGCTTTTTCACTCTAACAACCACCTTCTCCCTTATCCCCAGACAGTGTGTGCCCCAGTCCGGGCTGTGTTCATTTTGCCTCGTGCTCCTCACTCTCCTGCTTGATTTCCCAGACACTGCAAGCAGCTGCAAGGAACAAGTGTCCCGAAGAATTCACGTTGCCTCTTGAATGCAACTTTTCCTTGAAGTCCTGGTTGCCTAAACGCTACTCCCACAGCAGAGTCCCACCATCACTGCTTTGACTAACACAGAAATAACCAAATTCCGCCTTTTTTTTGTCTGTATGTGTGTGTTTAACCCCCAGCTGGGTACCTGAACAGGCCAGATGGGTCCCCTGGGTTTTCAGGGACACAGGAGGAGCAGGGCTGTGGGCTGGGGTGGGTGAGGACTTGTGGGCTGTCCTGATTCAGTCTCTCTGGTGATGGCAGACTGGACTGGATTATTTCAGCTGATCCTCCCCAGTCCTGGGTAGAGACGATATTTAATTTATGGTGCAGGGAAGGGGTGGGAGCTGGATCTGTGTGTGCCCAGGATTGGTGCTGTCACCTTTCCGTGCTCGTTCCGGGCTTAGCCCAGCATGGTCTCCTGAAGATGAGTCAAGGAGGGATAGCACAGCGAGAATAAAGAGGATTTGAGAGCCTTGCAAATTCACCTCGTCAAAGGGCTTCTCTCCCATGTGCAGCCAAGTGATTTGAGATGAGAGGAAATCTCTCCATTCCAGGCGGGCTGGCTGGTTAAAGACCTGAGAAATGAGCTGGCTAAGAAGGCTCCACTGACAATGTGTGTAAAATGAAAACCTTTTCCCTTCAGAAAGGATTTTTTTTGGCCATTAGGAAAAACTCACTGGAAAGGTTTTTCTTTTTTAAAAGTGGGACCAGAGAGAAAAGCACAGGGGAGGGTTTGTTGAGCATCCACTGCCATCCTCCTGGACTTGCAGCCTGTAGCATTCCTGCCACAGCAGCTGCTCTACACTAACCTGAGCTTCTCTTTCCATCTGGAAGAATAAACCAGAAACATTAGATGAAATGCAATTAGCTTTTTCTAATTTCCAGCCCAAATTTATCTGTGGCTGGTTTATTTCCTTTTATCCTTGTACCAACAATGGCTTTTAACTAAGATACCTTTTTACCTCCTGGAAATTTTTATCCCTGAAACATTTCAGGTTTTCTGCAGATCTCCTAGAGCTTTCCTTTCATTAGGCTGAGCTGGCTGACTCCTTCCATCCTCCCCTCCTGTGAAATGCTCACCTTTGCCCAGGAGCCCTTACTTCTCTCTGGCTTATTCCCCTGACCTTCCAGGTCTGTCCTGTGCAAGAAATTGGGCATTTTTCCTTGGATAAGTCCTGGAAGAGGAAAAAAAAATCCATGAAAGAGCAAAAATATCCACAAAAATGTGAAATTTCCATTTGCAGAGTCCCTCTGTAAAAAAAAAAATAAAATGAGCTTTTATGTCATTAGTCTCCACTGAGCCCATGGCAAATGTGCCCAATTTAAAGGTTGAAAGGCTGGTTTGTTCCAACTGTCAGAAGCTGTCAGCTCAGCTGAGCTTTCAGCAGCCATGGGAGAGATCCTCAGGCAGCAGCCCCACTACAACATGCTCTGGGAGAGGTTTGAATATTTCTTTAAAACTCCTGAATTTCAGACTGATGACCCCAAGGAGCTCCTCATTTGGTGTCACCTCAGAGTGACACCCTGCCACGTGTCCCCAGAGTGATGTGAAGCCACAGCAGATGTCCATCCTGTCCAGCAGCACAGCCCTCTGAATGCATCAGGGATATGGAGCATCTCCCCGGGGTTGTCTTACACAGTTTGCTCTCACACACTTCCTAAGGAAGCTGGGAGCTTGACTTCTTGAATTTTAAAATGAATTTAAGGCCTTGGAGACTGACTCCATGCATTGGTGGCCAGTCTAGAGGCTTCTGCTGTCCCAGCTGCCCTCCCTGCTGACCCAGAGGGCTCCAGCAAGGAGGGGACCACAGCTCACCCAGGGAACCCCCAGGCTGCAGGAGGCAGCTGGGCCATCAGGGCTGCTTGGCAAGGATTGCTCCACACAGGCTCCTTCCCACGGCTCTGCTCCATCTCATCTACAAAGCCTGTGCAGAGGAGATGTTGCTGTTCCCATCAGCAGATCTCCTGCCACTCCTCATCACCCTCAGCCTGTCTCTGCAGGACCTGCACACGCTGACATGGCTTTGAATCCTCAGAGCACGACAGTGTCAGGCCTGGGAGGACAGATGGTGTTTTTCAAGGCATCCATGCGCACAGAGTCCCCAGGAGCTTTTTCCAGGGAGCCCAAAGTCATCTGGAAATTTTGATTTCTTGAAATTGGCCTGTCCTGAGAATACACTGGTTCTCATGATGCTTTTGCCAGGAAATAAACTTCCCAGGTTCCAGATGAAATTTCCGATCCAAACACTTGAGAGTTGCTCTATTACTCAATCCTCCAGGCACCCCTAAAAAAAGATCTTGCTGAACTCTCTCTCCACATCAGGACCAAACTTCCAAGGCAGCTTTGGGACTACAGTTCCTTATCAGACCCCCTGTTTTCAATCAAATCCAAGAAGCCAGATTTCTCTGCAACAGTGCTTTTAATGAGCCATGCCTCTGAAGATCTGTGTACCCTCCCCAAACCATCACAGTAGGTCTCTCCTGCTGAAACTCTCCCAGAGTTTCTCACATCCATCTGCTGTGACAGCGAATACAACTTCATACACAGTTCTCTGGCCTGGTGCCAGAGGGGTATTTGATGAAGCAATAAAGTCAGACAGAAAAATGATTTCTTCTGCTGGCACGTAGGCAGAAAAGATGCTTCTTTTGGAGACAAATCCCTCTCTGTTGTTACCTCGGCATGAGAAATCAGTATGATCTATGGTTCATCTTTTTATCTCCAGCTGAGCCAGGCAAACATGATGCTGTCATTAGGAGCTGATCCTCCTTCTCCCATGGCAAGCAGCTGGTGCTTTATCCCGTTTGCTGTCTCCAGGTCTGTGCACCCTCCATTTGGAGGCAGATTTTACATGTGGGAAGGACATGCTGCTGGCAAACCCGGGGTCTCTGGCTCCTGCAGCTCACTTAGGGGTGGGCACACCACTGCTGCCTGCACCCCAAGGCTGCTTGAGCACATCAGTAGCCAGATTTGTTTTCTGGGAACCTTTCACAGGGCCATGGAGTTCACTGGAGAAAAATAACCTTTATCTGCCAACTACAGCTGTACCTGGGAGTGGCAGAGCTGTTTGCTCCCGAGGCAGCAGAGCATGGAAAGCTCCCCGAGGCTTCCCTCCCAGCTTCATCCCGCATGGTGGTCCACAAATGGCTTTTCTTTCTTATCCTTTCCCTGAAAACACCAACCTGCCCCAAAACTTTTGCTGCATCCTTGCTGGATAAATGGATTTTCACGGCCATAAATCTCTGGAAATCTCCTGAGTGTGGTGTGACAGCACGGAGATGACCAGCAGTCCCCTCCATGCCCCTGGTGTTCTCCTGTGTGGGTGCAAGTAGGGCAGTCCCTGCTCTGGGTAAAGAGAAAGACAATAGGCAAGAAATTAAATTGAGGCACAGAGCTGAAAAGGAGGTCTCAGCTTTTCCCAGAGAAAGAATAAAACCACAACTCTCAACATCTGTAGCATCCCAGGGCGAGGACTTCCATGCCTTAATCCTGTGATGTGTCAGATCCACTTACCCAGGTGTGCTGGCTTCCTTTGAAGGAGAGGGAGCAAACACCATCTCTTTTCCTGATTAAACCTCAAAATGCACCTTCTGGCTGGGCCAGATTCAGACACTCAATAAATGGATGTAGATTCCCTTGTTCAGGGCAGCAGTCTCTGAGGGTGGGAAACACAGAGATGGGTTTTCTCTGCAGGGAACTCAGGGATGAACTGACTGAATGATCCTGTTGGATGTTGTTTTCCTGACTTGATGCATTTCTCTGGCACAAGGCTGAATTTCCCAGCAGCTCTGGGCTACATATATTTTCATAGAGCCTCATTAAATACATAGCTTCAGTTCTGAAAATCACATTTGTTCTAAAGAAGAGCTGTCTGCTGGGAGAATTAATTCCTCTGACTTAAGTCACCTCCCTGGAAGTGATGCTGTTGTCTTCGATTTCATGGCTCGGATGATTACACTTTTCCAACACCCAAGAATAACGAGATTAGGGAATTTGTGGCAATGAAGGCAAAGAGGAGGAACTGGCTAAGATAAAGGGAAGAGAAATTGAATTTTCCTGTTAAAAGAAAACTAAATGCCCATTTCACAGAAATGGTTTTGCTTTTGGGAATAACAGTGGGGAAAACTTCTTTTGAACCAAAGTCTCTTATTAAACCTATCAGGTTCTTTGCCACCTTCAAAAATCTTTGTGATCATGGCAGTTACCATCCACCCATCAGCGAGGTCGTGGGCAACCCTCTGTCCCTGTGAAACAGGGAGGAAAATCCAGGAGAGAGTTTTCCCTGAGGATTTAGGCAAGCTAACAGTGAGCCTGTGGGCTTGCAGCAGGGCATGGTTGGTGGAGGGGCATTCCAGGATGTAGGGGAGGTGGGGAGCTGAGGACCACACTTAAACTGAAGATAACAGAGTTCGCTGGTTGGGAACAAAGATATTTGTTCGAGTGACTTTTTACACAGGCAGAGAGTGATAGGATGGGGTGGAGGTGGTTTTAAAACTTCTTTTTAAACTAAAAGAGGAGAGATTTGTATGTTAGGAAGAAATTCCTTACTCAGAAGGTGGTGAGGCACTGGATCAGGTTGCTCAGAGAAGCTGTGGAGGCGCCATCCCTGGAAATGCTCGAGGCCAGGTTGGATGGGGCCCTGAGCGACCCAGTCTAGTGAGTGGCATCCCTGCCCATGGCAGCAGGGTTGGAACTAGATGATGTTTAACGTCCCTTCCAGCCCAATAGATCCTTTGATTCTATTCTGAAATGGGGACAATGGCTGCCTGAGCACACATGGCACACGTGGGCACCCCACACTCCCACTGCCAAAACTCAAAGGAGCAGCCAGCTGATGTTCCTCTGTGACGCCAGGGATGGGAAGAAAACACCCCCCTGGGAGGGACAACTGCTAAAGGGAAAGGCTCTTTTTGGTGACACTGGGAACACTTTATCAGGACTAACACTGGCAACATCATTAGGTTTAATGTTTCTGTTATTTTGCTGTCAATTCTCCTAATGGCGCTCCAGCAGCATGGAGTTGGGTGAGTCATAGAAGTAATTATTAACTAGGCTATGGCACTGAAAAGGCATTCAGAGTTCAATTCAGCACCAGCCCCAGTCGATGTGCAGGGTGTACGTTCATTAATGAGCAGGTGCTGAGTGCGTTTGCTGGGGAGAGAAAAGGAGAGAGCCCATTCCGTATGAAATATTTTGCCTCATTATTCTCCACAGGGAAAAAGGTAGCAGCAGGTGGAGGGAGCCAAGAGGAGTAAGGGTGTACATCCTGATCCTCACTTTTTTAAGGGCATTTAAAAGATGGGCACTCTGGGTTTTACTACATCAGTGCTCAGACTGAGGTAGGGACTCAGGGGTGTTGGGATCTGTAGGTACAAAGCACGGCAGGAAGCGGTGCCAACAAAACCTGGGAGTCTGAGTAGAAATAAACAGGCAAAGGGGATGTTTTGGAGGTAGGGAACTGGATGTACCAGGAGATGAAGTGATGTGACTGAGGTCACATAAGGATTTGGTGGCAGAGGAGAAAACACTGCTTAGAGTCAGTGCATCTTGTGACTCAGCCACCAGACTTCCCTTTTTCCTAGATGTGCTTTGTGCAGGAGCTCACAGCCACCTTCCAGACAGACTCGTAGCTGGGGTGACAGAAGTACATCAACTCTCTTCCACTCATCTGTCCTTCCTCTTCCTGAGGCTCAGTATCTGCAGGCAAATGGCAGAGCTAAAGTTCACATCAACAGTGCCACAGTCCAGCCTGGGAGGGTGGGTTTGTGCAGGGCTTTTTTATTCTGTTGTTTTCCGAGTTATGGGGAAAAGGTTTTGTTTCAGTTTGGAGAGCAAGAGTGATGAAACACATTTCTGAAGGCAGGAAGACCATATCTGCTGAGATGAGCAGCAGCCACCCAGAATAGCAATTACAGACCCTGCAGGTGTGTCGTGGGTCTGGGCAGGAGGGAGGATCCAAGGTACTTGGTTTGCATTTCATGAGCATGGAGCTGTGAATAAAAGTGAAGAGTCACTCAGAGGAGGTGATGGGCTGTCTAGAGCTGTGATCTGTCTTCTTTCATGATGTGTGAAGCAGGGTGATGGAGATGGGATAGGAGCTTATCTGTATCAAGCCACAAGCATCCATCGTGCCTTGTATCAAGGCACAAGTCCATCGTGCCTGATGGACTTGAGTCCATCCCCACGACCACAGGGGTGAGGTGACCCGCTCCCGTGTCCCATGGGAGCAGAGCTGTGGCGGACAGCACATGGCTAGGGCTGGACAGCCTTCCTCAGGGCCTTGGGGACACTGTGCATTCCACCACGGGGCTTTTGCACATCCCCTGGCACCCAGGGAGGACCTAAGAGCCTTCTTGCTCCTCCCAGCCCAGGACTGATGTCTGTCTGCCCCCGCACTGCAGTTCGGCCTGTGACTTTGCAGTTGAGGTGTCATCAGCACAGGTGGGCTCATGGTGATTCCAGTTCACATTCACAAACCTCTCACGCTGTCTCTGGTGCTATCATGGGGTTAGGGAGCCTTGGAGGAAAGGGATTCACCAAAGAAAGGATTGCAGGGTTGAACTGGCTTTTTTGTTTTTCATATGAGTGAGCCACAAAATCACCTCAAGCTCATTTGACTCTCACAGTTTCTTTATCATCTTCCAACCTTGCCTTTCCCCTGTGTCCAATATCCTAGACCAGTGAAACTCTTGCAGAAAAAATGGAAACAAGGACTCTCATCAAATATATGTGTCAGGGAGTCAACATATTCCAATGCAACCTGCTTTGGTGATGAGTTCTAGACAAGCTCTGAGCAAGGTTTCACATTTCAGCTTCACGGTTTATTGGGACTGCTGTGATAACTCTGCTTCCAAATGAAAGCAAGCCTGTGTGGGCTCCTCAGATTGTTTCCATCCAGACTGATGCCTCCAGCTGCCCCCAAAAGCCAAGTTCCACAGCAGCAAAAAGAGCTTTATAGCCTTGGCTCTAATTAACTCCCTACAGCAAGAGACACTTTGGCTGTAACGCGCCACTGGCTTTCAGATATGCCATTTATCAGCTCCCTAAATGCTATCAGAGCTACTTTGATCCAATTAGGCAGCAGCAGTACAGGATAGCACCATCCAGCCTGTGTGCAGCAGCACTCAGGACAAGAAATTGCAATGCTGGAAGACTGCAACCTCCCTATCTAGGATACAGTGTCGTCACCCTTCCATGTGATCCCATCAATCCCTTTCTGTGACTAAGGTGAAATTCCTCAAAAAGCACTTTAGTGTCTGCAAAAGGCTCAGCCTGTAACTCTTACATGTCATGTAGACAAGCCTTTTTGTCTCTTCCAACCTGCAATGAGGTTTATGGTGCCAAGAAACTTCAAGGATCATCCAAATTCAAGCCCCTGCCATGGGCAGGGACATCTTTCACCACACCAGGTCGCTCAAAGCCCAACCCAGCCTGGTCTTGAGCATATTCAGGGATGGGGCAGCCACAGCTTTTCTGGGCAACAAATGCCAGTGCAACCAGTGTCAAGCACCCCCTTCCTGTCACTATCTGCCCAGGTAACAGGTCTCTCTTCCTCTGTTTTATAAGCTCTCTTCAAATACTGGAAGGCTGCAATGAGGTCTCCCCAGAGCCTTCCCTTCTCCAGGCTGAACCACCCCAGCCCTCGGTCTGTCTTCATAACAAAGTCAGTCTGTCTTCCTAACAGAGGTGCTCCAGCCCTCTGAGCATCTTCATGGCCTCCTCTGGATTCACTCCAGCAGGTCCCCATACCTGCCCTTTCTGACCTTGAGGACTTACGTGGGGGACAGTTTGTGAGCTGGAGAGGACTTCTTCCTCATCAGCCAAGACTGCAGTGGGCACAACAGAGGTGTTGTAAAGGTCTCGTTGGTGCCTGGATTCTCCCTGTTGAGCTTTTTTGTTGCTCTGCTAATGGTGCTCATGGAGGGACCGGTGAAGCCGCTGTTTCTCCCATTTTCTGTGTGTTTTGGTCTGCACAGCTCTGTGCTGGTCTCAGTCTGGGTCCTGCCCTTTTGCCAGAGCCCAGTCCCTACTGTCTTAGGCCAAACCTATAGGGCCAAATTGCACCCAGAAACACCCAGCATCACCTCAAATGATGGTGTCATCCCTGAGCATCTGTGGTTGCCAAAACTGTCAACCCAAAATTTCCTGCAGCTATTAAAATATAGGAAGCCTTGCAGTACCTTAGCTAATGTTGTGCAATTTCCCCTCTTCTTACAAAAAAGAAATCAGCCTCCACAGATCTTGCTTCTCTTTTTGGTTTTGGCCCTGGGGAGCTGACTCCATCCTACATCATTCTGTTGGACCATTTGCAAGCCCATCCTTCCCCAGAGCCACCTGCTTAATGCTGAATTAATTTGCATTTCTCTGAAGTGCTTGTGTTTGCTCCAGCAGACAGGCTATGAGTTACTGCCAGATCTGCTCTTCTGTTCAGGAGGTTACGAGGGCCTTGTTAAACAGAGCAGAATATGCAAAATGAAAGGTGACTTACCCGTTGAGCAATACTGAAGTTTACAAACATCAGGCAGCAAGAAAAGAGCTTTTACATCACTGCCTGCAAAGCTTTTTGCCCTGAGCTTGGTGTTTACATAAAACTATCATCAAGCCATGAATTTAACCAAAAACTGACAGTCTGAATGACTGACTCCCCAGCAGTCAGCACATGAAATAGATCCCATTCAGGTGAGCACCAGCTGTATGGAAAGTGGGTTTTATCCAGACTGATTGATGAGGAGGTACCAACATCAGGAGCTGTCTGCTTGAAGGATGAGGCACCTTAAAGCGGTGGCTTGGCTTTGATGGATGCCAGAGACCAGATCCTGAGGAGCAGAGCAGATCAGGTGGGATCTGAGCAAGGAGACACTCGATGCTGCTAGAGATGCACTGCAAGAAGAGCTGAGAGCAGGCAGCTCTCAACTCTAAGGGGCTGGAATTGGGGGTGGAGCTGAGTCTGGGGATTAGACCAGAAGTGTTTTCTGCTGCCTTTGATACATCAGGTGGGGAGTGTACCCAAGAGTGCCATTTAGGGTGGGTGCTGCCAAGGTTTGCTCTGAGTAGCTTCACCAGAGGTTAAAATCAAATGCCCAGAGCAGCAGGGGGACTGGAGTAGTTTTGGCACTGGGTGCAGTGGTTCTTGCAGCAGCAAGTGCAGCTACCAGTGCCTGAGAGATGTTATGAAGGCACTGGGGTTATGAAGGCACTGGGGCCATGAAGGCAAACCAGCACAGTGCTGGTGTTGGCAGGAAGAGACAACATTGATTATGAGTCTCTTTTCCCACTGAGTTGCTGCTTTCCACCAGATAAAACCAGATCTAGCATCCTTGGAACTGCTGGGCTATTGGGCTGCCGTCCTGTCAGCCTGCCAAGCCTGTGCCAGGTCTGCCCCTTCTCTGATGCCCCCAACAAGTCCCCAGGTGTCACCTCCTTGCCCTCTGTACCTGCTTTGTTCCCCTCTGCCCACAGCTCTGGGGACCTGCAACGAGCTCATGAACGAGGGAGCTGCTCTCTCCCTCTTTTTTTTAATCTTTCTCTTCTATATTCCTCTTTTAGCTTTATCAGGCAGTCTAATAAAATATATTGTCTCTCCCTATAAACCTTGCCACTAGAGACTTAACCGCACTGAGGTTGCTATAACAACAACCGAGCTCTTTGCCAGCAAGAAACGAAGGGAAAAGGTACTGGGAAAGCCAAGGGGGAGTTCGGGAGAGAGACCCCACTGCACTGTGTCGCATTATCCCTGTGAGGGGCAGGACGAGGCAGAAGAACACGAGGGAGAAGCAGCATCTCTGGGGGAAGGAGGCATTCGAGCCCCAAATCTGCTCGGGATGTGCTGCAGGACCCTCCCCACGGAGCACGCAGAGCAGATCTCCCGAGGGAATGTCTGCCCTGCTCAGGTGAAAAGCCACGCACAGAAACACACTGGCTTTGGCACTGCTGCTCCCAGGACTCATCCACAGAGCAAAATTCCCATTCCAGCCAGGAAGGAGGTAGGTGTCAAGGACTCTGATGGGCAAACCAGGCACTTTCAGAGGATAAATGGATGCCACATCCTCCTGTGGCTGCAGCTCGCCAGGAAAGGTTTCCCCTGTCCCTGAGCACAGATGTTTAAGCAGCAGGAGAGGGGCTGCCGTGCTTCCTTGGGCTGAAAAGAGCCAGGGAGGGCTCAGGTGAGGGAGAGAAGGTGGAAACTGCTGGCAAGGGCATGCAAATGCTTGTAGAGGATGCTTGTCCTAGGAAGCAGTAACTTAAAAGCAGGAAAAAAATGATAGGAGAGCTTATCTGGAGTAGCTATGGATACCTACAGGCAGGGACACTCTTCTCCATCCTTTTCTGTTCTTTTCAGCTGATTGCAAATGCCACAGTGAAACTCTTCTAACTCCATCAGCCAGGGTTTTTTTTTCGAACCCAATTTTAATTTTTCCTTCCCAAGTTATGGATTAGGGGCTCTGAATTGTTAAACATCTGAGGATTGCCAAGAATAGAGAGTTTGTTAAGCACCCTGAGAGCTGGGCATTAAAGAAAGTTAAGTTATTGTTCTCGGATCCACTGCAGAGATGAATATTTATGGCTCAATCTAGTTTTCCAGAGTCTTATCATTTCTTATGTCAACTGTATTTTATAGCAATGTCCACAGGGAAGGAATTGACTTTTGTCCTGGGCCCAAACCAAACAAGCTCAAGCAGTGATTATTTGGGTTTTGAAACAGTGGGATAATTTAATCTCAACATCTATTGATCTCCTTCTGCACTGGAATCCTATGGTTAAACATCTGCAAGGCAACTAATAGCCTAGAGTACTAATTCATTACAGAGTTATCAATAGGTACTGAGTTTTAGACTGGGAAAAAATATGTTTTATAATCTGCTTACTTTGGAGTAAAAAAAAAGAGATTCAACTTCACACAGCTAAAGATACATCTAAGGCCATGAGGGAACTGCTCTCTGGTGTTGGCAAGGTTTGAAAGGCAGATCCATTTCAAGCCACGTGGTTCCCAGTTTGGGACAGACGTGGGTAAATCTTTCAGGAAAATAGCTGGCATTTCCCCCAAAAATCTGATTTTGAAAGAATAATTTTAAAAAATAGTTAAAACTTGGTAAACAGTGGCAAAGTCTGGTGTTGCTGACCCTGATCCCTTCTCTGGCCTTCAGCTGGGGATGGGTTTCACGAGTCCCTCCTTGGCTGTGCTCCCTCCTGGAGGCAGCTGCCTTGGGTGGTGAGCAAAGTGATTCCCCTATCGGTTAATTAATTGGTGCAATCTGTTAATGAGGTTTATAATGTACTTTGTGGGCCATCTGGACAAAAGATGATTTTGAAGATGGCTGCAACATGTCCCTGCCTTTTATTAACTGTAATGGTTAAATATGCACCAATTAGGGGGGACACACAAACCAGTTAGAAAGAGCTGGGGCTCTCACTGGTGGGTTTATCATCGATGAGGAGGAACTGCAGCTAACAGGGAAATCTGTGCCTTTCTGAGCAGGATGGGGGGGATTAATCCATGCTGAGCAGCACGGCAGGCCAGGCCCTGCAGTGGGCCACGGGCAAAGCTCAGGGAGCAGGAGGGATGCTGAGATGCAGGGTGGCAGCAGGACTGCTCCACCTGGCTTCAGGCACAGTGGATGCTTCACAGTCCTCCCCCTCAGCAGCTTCTCAGGATCCCCCTGCCAAAATCTGGCCCACACTTCATTGCTGTGGTTGGAAATCTAAAGGCAGAGGGTTGTCAGTTGTTCTGAGCATTGCAATGCAGTAATGCAATAACCACCAGGTGCCTGGGATATTATTTAAATGCACAAAACAGATATTACTGTGTGAGGGTGTAAAAAAAAAACTGAGAAGAGATAGACCCAGGCAAACCCAGAGAAATGTCTTCTCTCTGGCCCCTGCCCTTGCCCCAGCCCCCAAATAAAGTGATGTTCATCTCATCCCTGTTTGTCAGAGCTCATTTCCCTCGCAAGGAAATAAAAAGTGCTCAGCTCTAACACATGCAGCAGGGAGATACGTGAGTGTCTGGAAGGGAATCAGCTCAGTCAATCGTGTGCAATGTAAACCCTTTGTGAAAACACCCTGGATCCACTTTGCAAAATGACTCCAATAAATGACAAAACAATATGTATGCACTCTTAAGGAAGTAAGAGATTAAACAAAGACCTAGAGCTTATAATCATTGCTGCTTTGGGGCAGGAATAATTTACAGTAAAAGACACCTGCCTGATGTGTTGTTCAGTGGTTTTGCAAGTTTTCCCATTTCCCTTTCCTAGCCAATGCTTCAAATTTGTTTGTAACCAGACTAATTTGAAAAAAAACTGGGCCCCTTCTATGTACATCCTCTTCCACTTGCCAGAGCATAGATCTGCATCCACAGGCCTTCAGAGCAGAAATGGCTGCAGAATGATGACCACGTGGCCTCCCAACTATTTATGATAGTTGTTATCCAAAAACCTCTGAGCTGAGCAAGCTGGCATCTGCCAGAACACACTCCTGTTTAGGACTTAGATTTAAAAGTAGTTTGGTTTGGATTTTTAATGTCAATATACACCCCTGCAGAGGAAAAGACTCAGTCTGTTGTCAGATTGGGTGTGGGAACTGTTATTTTTCGGCAATAGGAACATTGACCGACCTGACCCATGGTCCTGAAGCCTTTGGATGGGTGAGATTCCTGCTTCTGGGGGCTCATTCCCTCCAGGAACACCAGCTGTGTGATAAACCAGCACCTGCAAGGACTCCAGCAAACACAAGTGTCTCTGCACCCCTCAGGCTCTGCCTTTGCCTTTCCTCACCCACCAGTTGTTCCCAGTCTCCCCCGCACAGACTTCAGTTCAGCCTGTGAATGAAGAGCTGCAAGTACGAGTGGCCTCTCACCACAGCTCTAATGCCTGCTTTCACACCTCTAACTCTCACCAGGCTTCCTCTTCAAGCAATAGGGATGCTTAACAGGGGGCTTGATAATTCTTCAAGGGGTCAAGCAATTGGAAATGAGCACCCCTCCCCGTGAAAGCAGCACTTCCCACTGTGCTGAGGAGGAAAGGTGTTTTATTTATAGGCAAGGCACAAAGCTGAAGGCCCAGGATGAGAGCTGCCAGCTCCAGAGACAGAAATAATATCTGAGATTGACCTAAATGTCCAAGGCAACTGCTGACAGCCCAAACACAGCACAGGAGCAGAGCCTTTAGCGAATAAATGGAAGGAAATTTATACCCAAGGCTGCAAGAGAAGTCCTTGGGAAATAAATCCCCTCAGCCTTTCAGCAGCAATTGCTGGAGGTAGATGACCAGATCTCATCCCGCTGTTACACCAACCTCCCCGAGCATGGCAGAGGCCAAAGCCTCTGACCTGACAATTTGCAAACACCAGAAGAGATCCTGAACTCTTTTAGTTCTTAAATTTTGCATGGGCCAACGTGTGCTCAGAAATACCCCGGGACACAGCAGTGGGAGGTTGTGACCCTGCAGGGTGGCCCCAGGAGCTGGGCACAGCACAGTGGGGAGTTGCCATCAACCAGGGGAGTCCCAAGCTCAGCAAACAGCCTCTGGTGAGTGACAGGTGATGCCCGAGTATTTGACGCCTCAGAAACCTCATGCAACAAGGTGAGAGCCAAACAGTGCTGGAAAAATCTTTCTGGAGGCAATTTAGCCCACAACAATGCAGATCTGGGCATGTCTGGGACTTTCTAGACTCACAGAACAACCCTGGAGGTCATTTATTTCCCGTATCCCATCCTCATCCCTACAGTCCTTCCCTACACTTGACAGAAAGCAGCACAGCCCCTGACACCCCCAAGCAGAGCAGCCAGAGAGCTTTGCTGCAGCTGTGAGGTGGAAAAGACCCTGGGGCTGAGCAGGGACCCTGCTAAATATACTAAATACAACCTTGGCTAAGACCTGATGCAGCATCCTGGGCACGGAGAGCTGTAGGAAACACAAATCCTCCTTAGAGCACAGGGAAACGTGGCAGCTCTCATTGTCTGTGCTACCACATGGAGCTGGTAGGTGTCACTAGCAATAAGTACAACTGAAAAAATAAGAGCAGGAATGTTCAGCTCAGATTTCCCTATCAAGCCTTCACTGCTGGGTCGAGGTGTGCATTTTTGGCACAGCACAATACTGGATATTGCACCAGCCAGGTTGGGCTCATGATTCAGGGATGGCCAGAGCGCTGTGGTGTCTTTTGTCCCCTGGTGAAGTCACCGTCCACAAATAGTGTTTGCTGGTTGTTGAGAGCACAGTTAAAAGTAAAGGACAGTGGGAATGGGTTCTGGTCAGCAGCATTACCCAGGATAAGCAGATGGAACAGTTGTCTTGCAAACTTTACAGCAAAATGTGAGCATCTGCTTACAGAGTAGCTGAGACAGACGCACTCTAATCCAGCCCAGCCTGAGCTCCGAGGAGCTGGCCCATGGCCTGACAGTCACTTCCAGCTGGTCCTAGTCCACCCCACAGCCATGAAGAGGGTCCTGCCTCCACTGTCATAGCTGACCCCTTCTTTCTATCAATATCAGAAATCTGATCTGGCTGAAAAGTCTCATCTGATCTCCTTTTCTCCTCCAAAAATGATAATTTCCTGCTGGATCCATTAATAGTATCCCAGAATCACCGATTACTCCGAGTTGGAAGGGACCTGGAAGGATAATTGAGTTAAGCCTTAAATGAAGGCAGCTCCCTGCTCTGTCCCATAATTGCTACAGCCAGTGATAAGGAGGGGCAGGAACAGGGAATCCTCCCCACATCAGCACAGGCTTCTTCCCACCTCAGTGCAGGTCTCACTCCTGGCAGGAGCATCGTCTTTCTCAGCACCCTGCTAAAAACTGATGGGATAATGCAGTTCATGGCTGTGCAGAGGGATTCTAGAGCTGGGGCATGGGTCCATGGGTGGCTTTCCTGCTGTCCCTTGCCATGGACATCTACTGAGGAAAACCCCAGCCCCAGGCACCACAGCATCCATCTGGTCTTTTTTATTCCCATTTTTTTTTGTCTGTGCCATCTCACAAGCTTGGACTTCTGGAGCCTGTGCTCTGAGCCGTGGTTATTGCACACAACTTCCCCCTCAACCACTCTGACGAGTAATGGAATTATCCTCCTCCCCCAGCTCATCGGCTGGGAGCTCTCTGGCTTTAATGCAGCGATAAATTTTTGCTCCATGGAAGGAGAAGGGCAAGAAAGGGGGAGACGGAGCAGTGTAGCCACCAACAGGGAGCTGATAAATGCTAATGAATTTATAGGGATTACAGCAATCCTTCAGCCAAAGCCAGGGACCCACATAGCTGCACAGACCCGTGTGATCTGCCTGCAAGAAATCACTCAAAAGACAGGCAATTCACCCTTTTGCTCTAATTAATTATGGCTGGGAGCAACAACAAGAAGACAGGGCACGTATTTCACTCGGCTGCAGGTGGAAAGACATGCTGTGACCCCAAAATCCTGCGATCCCAATGTGCTGTGACCCCAACGTGCTGCGACCCCAATATGCTGTGACCCCCCACCAGCTTGAAACCAGGGGAGCATTTTGCCCAGGCCAGGCTGAGCCCTGTACCCCCAGCTCCCCAGGGATGATGCTGGGGGCAGCAGGGGCTGGGAGAGGGGATGATGGTGGCAGTAGGCTCCCAGTTATGATGGTCAGACCTAGGAATTAAGCTTAAGGGATGCAGCGGGTCCTGCTCGGCAGACAACAGGATTTTGCTTTCGAGAGGATGCGGGCGAAAAAGGCTGCGGCTCTGCCCGCTGCTCGCATGGACTTGGGCAGCAGATGGAGCTCGCTCCGCTGGTATGAGCATCTCCTCGCATTTCCTCACCTGGAGCTGGGATTTGCCTGCTCTGAGGTTGTGGGTGCCCTGCACATGACGAGCTGAGGGCTGCCAGCTCACCCACAGCTGTGCCAGGTGAGCAACACCTGCTGCATCTTCTCAATTTGGGGAAATCCTGACCATCTCCGTTTTTACCATGTTTCCTGCGACGTGGCTGTGCTGCCTACCAAGATCGGAGAATCCCTGCCCCACTAAGCAAGACCTCAAGGAGATTTGGCTATCAAAATACCTGGCCCAAATGGCAAGCTTGAGGTCAGCAGGTTGAAAGCCGAGCTCCAAAGGGTCCCACTGAAGTGTCCCACCTGACAGAGGCACTCTGGTGCTCTGGCCACCTCTCGAGGACGGGATGTGGCCATGAGTGATAGATGTGGCAGTGCTGGAGGAGCCCTGGCCTTCTCTCTTGGCCATGATCTCACTTCACCAGCACTGGGATTTTGAATCTAATAACTTTTTTGTATGTCAGGTCATCATAAAATGCCTTGAGTTTAAAGGGCAAGTTGATCTGTTATTTTGTCTTTCAGTACATTGAAAGGCTTTTTTTTCCCTTTTTATTTTCACACATTTGCATTAACTTCAAGGCACAAGAAGCACAAACTTTTTTTTTTCTCTTCAGCTGTGCTGGTTTTGTCTGGGGTAGAATTTATTTTCTTCCAAGTAGTTTGGATGGTGCTCTGTTGTGGGTTTGTGACTAGAACTGTGGTGATCTGGGGATGTTGTAGCTACTGCTGAGCTGAGACAAGGACTTTCCTGCTTCTCCCACCTCCCTGTGAGGAGGCTGGGGGTGCACAAGGGGTTGGGAGGGACCACAGCCAGGACAGCTGACCACAGTGACCACAGGGGTAACCCAGACCATGTGATGTTGTGCTCAGCAATAAAAGGAGTGTGAAGAAGGAGGAAACAGGGATGTTTGGAGTGATGGTGTTTGTCTTCCCAAGTCACTTTTACGCACAGTGGAGCCCAGCTGACCTGAGGATGTCTCAGCACCTGCCTGCCCGTGGGAAGCAGCAAATTAATTCCTTATTTTGCTTTACCTGCGCACACAGCTTTTGCTGTTAAACTGTCTTTATCTCAACCCATGAGTTCCCTCACTTTTACCCTTCCAATTCTTTCTCCCCCATCCCACTGAGGGGGGTGAGCAAGTGGCTGTGTGGGGCTGAGCTTCCCGCTGGGGTTAACCCACATTACCTCGCATCCTTTGGAAAAAAAACAACCTCCATTCCCACTATTTTCAGTGTCCCTAAGCACATAGTTGAGTTTTTCCCATCCCTACCCGCATCCAGAACTCCAGGGGAGCTGCTCCTGAGAGCTGCGCTCCTCCAAGCCCAGGCACGGTTTCGTGGCAGTCCCTGGAAGACGCGGTAGATGGCACTCCGGATACGATATTCCGGGCTCAAAACTTCACTCCCGAAGTTAAACTAAAATTAAAAACCTGGAAAAGTTCAGGAGAGCTTTAAGCCTCTTAATTTAAATACAGATGCTGAACGTCTGGAAGAAATTCCTGACACTGGAAGCTGCTTTTCCCACCTTGTTCAATAAGAAAGGTGCCATCCCCGAGTTATCAGCGCAGGTTGAGTGTGGGATCCCTGAAGCAGCAGGTAACCAAACAGAGAGATTTGGGGGGAGGCAGGTGGAGAAAAGGGCATGGCTGATTTCATTATCATTAATAATAATGAATCCTTCTCTCAAAAAATTCTCACCGCAGAAAAGACCCGATACAAAGCTGGGTGGAGAAATGGCATTGGATGTGGGTGCTTTGCTGTGGGTTTCAGTGGCGGCTTGGCTTTGGAGAGCCACATCCCTGACCCATTTTCTTGGCTGGATGCAGGAGTCTTCTGAACACCTCAACCCCACACAGCCACTGAGGCTCTGCTCTGTCCCGCTGGGGAAATGCAGCAGGAGGCACTGCTGGTGATAGAGGTTTGACAAAAAGTAGGCAAATTACGTCTAATTGATTCTTAAATCCTGCTGAGCAGCTGGGTGGATCGTATGAGGGTACAGAGTCATCTCAGGTATTGAAACAGCAGGACAGAGATTCACTTGAGGCAGGGTGCAGCTGTTGACTCCAGCAAGAAACTGTTCCCACTGCAAGTGCTTCTCCAGATATCCTAACTTTTACTTAATTTCCACTTTTTTTTCACAGGAAGTGCAGTGATCTTCATGTATTTCCTACAGTGTAGGTCAAAAGACTCTGTCCTGTATTTTTGGGATACAAGAGTAAAAACTACTTATAGATACTCCTTAAAATGTGACGCTTTAGGATTTTTTAAAGTAAAAATCTGGTTTTAAGTAAAACAAAAGGCAACTGTATTTTTTAGTCTGTTACTAAACTCTTTTATCTCAGGGAAAAAAAAAACAAGAAAAATACTTCTATCCTTGTAGCATATTGACTTTTTTCTCTACATTTATTTAGCCTTTCTCTTGCTTGGTGTAACTATAAAATGATAAATACATCAGGCAAAAGGCATTAAATCATCTGATACTAAACTAAGGTTCTCTAAAGGTGAATTTTTCCCAGGTAAAGTCCTTCAGGAAGCAAGACAGGGAAAAGTCTCTTTGAATGTGAAGGCGCTCACTTGTTCCTCACTCAGGCTGTATTTGGGGAACATTTTCAGCAATGTCTGGTCTGAGATAGCTCTGAGGTTAGAGGCACCCAAATCCCACTGAAAGGCCAGGGGAAAAAAAACCATAGGGATAGTTTCTTTGTGGATAAGCAATATCCTGTTTGGGGCAGCTTTCCTTGGGCTCCAGCAGAAGAGGAAGGATGCTGAGAAACCACAGGATTTGGATGCTGACACCTTTCCTAGCATTGGTGAGACCTTCGTGCACACGGTTTTCATGGAGTTGTCCAGCAGAACATTCATGGATGCCTTTTTGTGAGACACACCACGAAAAAATCCACATTTCTGCATCTCCATCTGAAACACGAGCGGCTAAGTCACAGGGAGAGCAGGGCAGCAGCCTTGCTGCAAAGGTTGTGTACATCCTCCAGGTCTGTGCGTGCCTTGGCAGGTCTGAGGGAGGCTGGGTTATAAATGCCTGCTCCTCACAACACCCCTCTGTGCCTGTCAGCGGCACAGGCAAGAACAGGACGTTTTATATTCTGCAGGTTACGTCCTAATTCGGCGAGCCAGGTGCGAGAAACCTGATATTAAGTAAGCTGGGGAACTTGTGTTTCTTTCCTAATGGGATTGTGGCTGTCATTAATCCTTTACTGAGATGTGTGTTTCCAGAAGAAGGCATGTGCAATCAGCAAGACTGATGTGCTGGTTTTTGGATGAGCTATGTTCAGTTGCTATGGTGTGCAAGGCCCTGCTGGGTTAATTCACTCTGCAGAGCCAGAGCGAGGAGCCATCCCCAGCTCAGAGGCTGTGTGGGGCAGGCAGCATTCCCTCATCCTTTGTCTGGGGGATGGAGGCACAGGCAGATAAGGTGACTGGCCAAAAATGCTGTGCTGCAGCGGGCTCCTCAGTGGCACTACGTGGAGATGTCCCACTCTCTGATTCATTTCTGGTATGTAGGTTTTAGAAAATGAAGATCCCCAGAAGGAAGAAGTGAATACGATTGGGTGTTTTTCCCCTACTGGGCAAAACCTACAGTGAAATGCTTCCTGCAGCTGGTCAGGATGAGAAGAGCCACACAATGTGTGATGAGGGACGGGACCGTGGCTCATTGCTGACCTCATGCTGTATCCCATTGTCCCAGGAGGACCCAAGAAGGATTTGGCACCCATGCATGGCCTGGCACAAACCCACCAGGTCCCTTTGTGCACCTGCACAGCACCCTACACCTTTGTCCCTCTCCTGCCACGTGACTCAGCCCCATCCCTGTAGAGCAGTTCAGCTCTTCAAGCTGGAGTGAAGGATGCTGGCGGAAACCCAGAGGGAAAAGGGGTGTCCTGCCTCTCCCAGCAATCACTCAGGTGGTCCCCTCCAGGCTGCATCCATGTAGGACCCCAAATCCCACATTTGGCCGTGGTGATGAGCCTGCTGCCATAGGCAAGGTCAGAGGGGAGGCAGGTAGCTTTTGATCTTCCCTCCCATTTCCTTTCTGATCCTTGATTTACTGAGAAAATGCTGTCATTTTTTTTGGAGGAAAAAGGGTCATTTTGCTGAAGACAAAACTGTCCACAGGGATGCAATCTCTCCAAGACCAGCCCAGCTGGAGAAGAGGGCTCCCACCTGAGCGGGATGAGGGGAATAACTGGGTTGGGATCTGCCTGGGAGCACGGGGCACTTTGTCAGGTGGCAGCAAGAGCTGGAGATGGTCCTGGGTGCTGCTCAGGGGGTGTCTCTGCCTTTTTTCCCCTGTATAAAACTGCAGAGTCCTGGGGAACACAGGTATCTTTCAAAGCACAGAAAGATTTGCAGTGGCAGAAATCTGCTTCACATCCCTTTTATACACATCAGCCTTCTCACAGGGGTTGTTAAGACCTCCCAAAAGCTTCTGTACAGCAGAGTAGCTGCTGAAAAAGCGCTGACATCCAGGAGGGTGACATTTGCACTGAGATGTGCTTACCTCTTCATTGTGTACCAGAGCAGGGAATAACTAAATCAAACCCACAGCGAAATCCCCAGTCCCAGCTACACCGTGATCAAGGGGAATTCAGGGGCTTGCTGCACTTCAAATAAGACAACAAACCTGCATATCCCACATAAAGGTCCTGAATACGAACACAATGGTTTGCTGAAATCTTCCTCCAGCACTCTCGTGTTTCAGCCACCGCATGAGCAAATATTTAACAAGTCTGGAAAAAAAAAAAAAAAGACAAAAAAAATTAATAGGATTTAAAAAACATCTTTAAGTACTGAAAGAGCAGCTTAAAATCAATTAAAGATCTCATAAACACCAGAACATAAACAACATCAAAAATTTTCTGCATATTATGAAATGATTTGCCACAGAGTGGCTTGCGTGAAGAGATTAGATATGCTTTGCAGCATAAAACATTATTCTGTAAAGGCATTATGTTTCAGCAAATACACCACGCTAATTGTATTAGGGGAAGTTCAGGTGAAGCATAATTCCTGGATTAGAAAATTGAAGACACAGGTTAAACAATATGTGTTGGTCAGGCTGCTTGAAATTTGCTGGCAGGTCTGAAACGGGATTTTTTTTTTACATTGATTGAATTACTGATATCTTTTTGGTAGTCTCTAGGATTTGTTTATTTAAGGGTACTAAAATTTTAAACCAATATAATGGAATATATTATGTGTATGAAAGCAGAAAGAAATATTTTTTGTTCTTATTTCAGCTATTTAAACAATCTTGCTAATTATAGAGTTGGAAACAATTCCTGACATTGCTGTTACTCTAAAAACATTTTCCCACTGGCAAACTCTTTTAATCTACTTAATTATTTCTCAGATCTGAAAATAATTAACACTTTCTACAGCGGACTTATGTGGAATACAAACACTACAACCATCCAGAACACATTTTTGGCCAACAATGGATGGGATCCACAGCTCAACACCAGGGCCAGGCAATGCATCGTCGGTGTCAGTGAATTTTTCATGCAGTGGTGTGTGGCATTTCACACGTGTGTGCAGAGCAGGTGTTTGCATGTGCTGGCACTCAGCCTTAGTGCTTTTAGATGAGCCAGACTTAGCAAAATACTTCTTAAATAAAACCTCTACTTCGTCCGCCCACTATACTCAACCTCTGTCTCAAACTTTCTCAGACGGAAAAGGAATAAAAATCTACAGGGTGAAATAATTTCTTTTTGTTAAGTTATGAACACTGACTGCAGGAGCTGTGGGATGCAAAGAAGAAACTCATTAGGGTTCCCTCACCCCTATTTTTTGCAGGGAGCACAAGCACAAAGACAACTCCTCCCTGCAAAAAATTCCCAGACTTTGTCTTGTCAAAACGATCCTGAGCTGGTTTTGTATGACAGGAACCCACCATAAATAAAAAAAAAGATCAAACACAAGAAAGAGAAGAAAAATGGCAGTCACCCTGGGAGGAAGCTTCTTAGTGTATGATAAATTGGAAAATGGACATACAGAACATGCTGACATACATTTTTAATGGCCCAATTGCTCAATTAATTCTTTCCCTTTTCCCTTTTTAATGTGAAAATCGTCATAATTCCTCCCAGATTAGTATAGATACAGGCCGACAGTCTCTCCTGCTCAAGGTATTTGCAGGACATAATTCATTCATAAAGCCATAATGCACTCATCTATCATCCGAAATATTTCTTTTTTTTCTTTCCTTTTTTTTTTTTCCCTTTTCCTTTCCCTCTCTCCCATTTGTGCTTGGGGCTCTCGCTGAGTCTCTGGGCACTGATGTATTAGCTGGCATATGCAAGCTATGAATTATCAACTGAAAGGAGTCAATTATCCACTCTAAAAATGAGTGTCTGGGCACCAATAGCCTGAGGGGCCTTTTTTGTATTTACGAAATGATTTCATGGCAAGTAGAGGTGTGTGTGGAAGGGGGATTGAGGGCGGGGGTAGAAAGGAAAGGCTTTTTTTTTTTTTCTTTCCTTTTTTTCCTTGCATCCACCCTGAGAAAAAAAAATTAAAATGAAATAAAAAGAACATTTTGAACTTTTAATGCAGTAATCCATTTTTACATACAGTGACTTTTAGGAACGATTTCAGCTGGCTGGAATGGAGCCTCGCCTGGTGGCCATGTTGCCTGGGCTTCTCCTCCTCTATCTGATCTCATCTAAGCCTTCAATCAAACCTGGAGCCCTGGCTGGCTTCAGCTGCTAATAGACTGGATAGGAAATGGGATATTGGATAGTTTCTTGGTCCCCAGTCTCCGGCCGTGTGCCTTGTCATCTCCTCAGACATTGATTTCTCCCTCTCTCCCCTCCCGCCCCCTGCTCCGCTCAGGGGCTGCGGCCCACCACGAGGTAACCGCGCATCAGCGAACCTTGCGCTGAGTTATGCTTAGGGAAATGAGGTCATTAGATGGAATTACAGCGGGTTTTGATAGCTCGGTAATAGGTTTTAATGATGGAATTTAACATAGGACCCCCACTAGGGACAAGGCTGATATACATCCAGACAGGTCACTTAATAAACCTCCACTCAGCACTTGAGTTGAGGAATTTAGGAGGCTCTGAAAACACAGCCCTTCTTAACCAAGCCAATACATCACTGGCAAGTAGTCTCTTTGGAAGGCTTTTTATTATTATTTTTGAGGGGTTTGATTGACTTAAAACATGATGTTCCTTTAAATATGCACATTTATTTCACCAGACGCATTTTTGAGGAGGATGCTTTTAGGCAGCAGATGTTTTCCTTAGATGTGAACAGACTGTTGTGCTCTTGGATGTTAAAGAGCCCATCTGATGGTGCGATAAATTGTTTGGAAGTTTGAAGAGCTTAGCCAGCCTTTTATGTATTTGTTACTGACAGGTAAATTGCAGGTTAAGTGCAAAAGCAGCATTAGCTGAGGAGTCCTGGCTTCCACAAATCTACCTTGGCCTCTAATCTGAATACAAAAGGAAGGAAGGAATTAAATTTGACCCCTCGAATATGCTGTTTGCTCAATCCTAGACTTACTTAGTAAGCTCCTTTGGGGTGCTTTCTGTTTGTTCTGGCCTCATCTCGAGCAGGTACAAGAATGCCCACAAAAGAGGACACTTTACAGGTAGCAGAGTGGATCAAAGGCAAAGCCACTGCTTTGTGTGTCCCAACAATGCCAAAGGGGCAGGCTTGAGGCTCTCCTGGAGGACAGTTCATTCAATTTGTTCTCCAAAGGCTGTAATGCCACGGTGGCTGCTGCAGGTCTGCGCGCTCCCCGAGCACGGGAGTCCCGTGAGAGCCACCAAACCTCATGGATCACAGAATGGTTTGTGTTGGAAGGGACATTAAACATCACCTTGTTCCAACACCCCCTGCCACAGGCAGGGACACCTTCCACTAATCCAGGCTGCTCAGAGCCCCATCCAACCTGGTCTTGAATGCTTCCAGGGATGGGGCATCCACAACTTCCCTGGGCAACCTCTGCCAGGGCCTCACTACCCTCAGAGCCAAGGATTTCCTCCTAACCAAAGGGAGTAGAGGGTGCAGCTGTTGAGCCGTGGCGATGACAGACTTATGGATCAGTCCTTCCTTGTTTGTTCTTGAACCTGAGCTGCAAACCCCTGGTCAGCTGCAAAGTCCTCCATACACTGCAAAGAGGGGTGGTCTCTAAATAGGAGAGCTGAGAAGAAAGGGTTTGCTAACTGGGGACAGTCTGCTGGGACAACAAAGATGGAGGTTTTATTGAATGCTCCACAGGCACCTTTGTCTATTATGGATTGCTCTCCTGAGGAATACCTCTGGAAAGCAACAAGGTGATCTCCCTATATGATCTTCATATTTATGGAAAATGAGAGAGGCTGTTCCAGAAGGTACTCCAGAGCCAAACTAAACATCTATGCATCAACGTCCATGAGAAATGCCTCCTTCATGGTGTTTGATGTCCAATTTAGACTAATTCCAAGGCTTCCTTGACAACCAAGGAGGATGATTTGATGAAAACTGTGGTGAACTGATCCAAACTCACCTTGAAGGGTATCGACATTTCACAAGTGGAAAACTGGTTTATGGGTAGCTGCAAATGGGTCCCACCACCCCTAACCATACTCTCCTTGATTACCTGCCTAGCAGTTCTACTGTCTCCCAAAGGCAGCTGAAGAGTCCTATTTAATGTCCATGTAATAAGCAGGTCAAACACTCAAATACCTTCTGGGGGCACCAAACTGGAGAGCCCAGGCCAAGGAGCTGGGGTGCCTCCCCTCAGCATGTTGGGGGCTGGTGTAATGGAGGTGCAGATCCCAAAACAATTCCTCAGAAGAGAGGCTGCTAAGCTGTCCTCATGGGCAGGCAGGGGATCCAGGAGCAGGAGACCAGGACCATCCTCACTGCTCTTCTTCAGCCTTCCGTAACCCCAACCACAAGAGGATGACGAGTGCTTTCATGGGTGTTTTGAATTAACCAAATTTGGCTTTGTCCCTCTTGTTGTTACCACCTGCTAGCAACCCTTCCCCCCAACCACAGAGACTCTGATCTTCCCTGTAGTTTAACCTTTTTTCTTCTTATTTTTTTTCCTGCTTTTCTTGAACAAAGGTGTCATAAGTGATTTGCCAGCTCAGATGATATTTGCTCCAAGTGTGAACTATGTGGGCTGTGGAAAGCTGTCTGTTTAATTTTGAAATCCCTGATGAAGCTAAGAAACAAGGCCTGGAACAAAGAAGAAACTGCCACTTTTTGGCAAGAGTGTGCTGATTTACAAAGGGCATCCTTCAATTATTTAAGGAGCAGTCAGCAGTGCCATAACTTTAAGTATGAATCAAGTGGCATGACTGAAAAATTTGTCACAGTGTGTTAGATCAATGGTAATTACCTTACTGACATGAGTACTGTTATTATTTTACAGGGCTGCAAACAGGATCATGGACGTGAGGAAACACAAACTGCACTGTGATCAATACTCTCTGAAATATGACTCTCCGCGGCCCAAAATGGAGTTTTCGAGCCAGGCAAACCATTATAGCCTGATTCTCTCTCCCTGCCTTTAGATGGATACCCTGAAGTAAAACACAGCAGCAATTGGTCAACTTGTTTCTGGCTTTGAACAGGCAAATAGTCACTTATTATTTTTAAGGACAACTCTGCACAAATAAAAAGTCTGCGCAGCCAAACTCTGGGTGAGAAGAGAGCTATGGACAGGGCGTGGGGAAGGAGGGCTCTGGCTCATGCTGTGCCTGTTGTTTAAAACCCAGGACTAATCTCTCTGCTGCAGCACACATTTGGCATCAAAGGTTTTCAGGTTCTCTCCACCTGTGATTTCAAAGGGTTGTGAGACTCCTGATCATTTGGCATCACAGTTGGGACTTGGGGGATGTGAAAGCTTTCCTGTGTTTCCTCTCTGACAGCAACACGTGACAAGAGTGTCACACGTGTGTGTCATGTCCATTGGTACAGTGTCACGCTCTTTGCTGCAGTGTCTGGTGGAATGTCCGTGGCCAAGCTGGGCACCAAGTGGGACATGGACAGACAGACTGGCTGAAAAGAGGGAGCAAAGAGTGGAGGCAGGATCTGAAGCTGTCACCTCTCCTCAACCAGGCCACTACGGGCTGCATTTCCCCTGACTGAGGACACTGTGCCTGGAGTATCTATAAACATGTACATGGCACAGCCACCTACCACACAAAGCGTGTACAGGACCATCATGTACAACTCCAGGAACATGCTTGGACTCCAGAGATTTTTGGGGATTTTCTCTCCAGGCAAATTCTAGTAGTAGGGATGGACTTTGCCAAGCCTGTGTGAGAACTTTCCCGGCAGATGTGAAGGATATGAAGAAGGATTGACTAGAGACAAAATGGACACTCATCAAGGCAAGGGGATGGCTGGGCAAACACAGCTCCAGGGAGGAGAAGGGGTTAAATGAAAGGAGGGAAGAGATTTTCTTGATTTCTGAAGAATGAAGCATTGTCTATAACCAAGAAAGGAGCTCGCTGACAGCTCAGGAGGTGAGATTGGGAATACAACTTTGGCCATACTGGGCCCATGGCAGCTGGAAAACATCCCAAATGCTGTGACAAGGCACTCCCAGAGAGAGGAGAGAACAACCAAGACCAACGGCAGATCAGAGTTGAACAGGTGATTGAAAATCAAACACTTGGAGATGGCCACTGAGTGTCTATGAAGCACTTTGTCACCCTGTGAAGAGCTGGAGGAAGGGAAGGCCAGTGGTGAAGGTCACCAACAGAACAGGGGAATGTTGCATCTAATCCAGGGCTTTGAAGTGCAATCCTCACACTAAAACATGAGCACATGGGAGTCTGATAACAAATAAAAATGCGATACTCCCAGCTTCAGTGCTTTTTACAAATCAAAGAGTAAACCGATGAAGGACACAAGGAGAGACTTGTTCTTGTGCTGCCCAACATCTCAAACATCACCTATAGGACAACAAAAAAAAAGAAAATAGAGAAGGTTACTTGGGACTATCTGTATTTCTGGCATTCTTATTGTTCTTTGGATGCTGTTAGGAAATCTTGGTCTTCCTAGCAGGGAGACTAGAGCATATCCTCGGGTTACTTAGTGTTGCTTTGTCATCTTATTTTCTTGTTAAATTCCAGAGTTCCATACAGAATGAACTGGGTACAGGAAAGTTTCATCCCATTAATGTTTTATCCATTCTTCTGTGTGTGTGTTGAGAGGATGAAACAGTTGAATGGCACATGATGCTCGGACACTGTCTGATGAGAAACAAGTGTTGAGTGCAGTAGGAAGCAGCAAAAATGAGCAGTGCCTCTTGTGAGGTGAATAGTTCAGAAGTGGCCATGTATTATTTTGGAAAGGGTCACAAATTAAGGTGTAAATTCATGTACACCTTAAGTTGTGACCTCATAAAAATGATCAATGGCTAATGGTGCAGATAACAGGATTCATAAGGGAAATTTATTGGCCACTTCTGTGAAATAAATATATTTATACCATACCAGTGGGAAATAAAAACACATCAATAAATCATATAATATCTACAACTATACTAATAGCATGAGTAGCTGTTATAACCAACATTTTTAGACCTGCAGACACCCCCTCTGGCATGGTACAAATATAATACATGTTAGCAGCAAAATGTGGTTCAGTAAGAGACAGACACGTATATCCCACTTGTGAGTTATCTAGGCAGGCACCCCTCATGAATTATGGTCCCTCCTCAAAATATGAGCCATAGAACAGCAAAATAGATACTCCACAACCACATAAAATGGGTCAAAAAGCACAGTGGCAAAACAGGCTTGTAATCATAGAATCATTTAATATTTCGAGTTGGAAGGCATCCGTAAGGACCATCGAGTCCAACTCCTGTCCAGTCCTACAATTGTATTTATCTGTTCAAAGCAAGGTGAACTCTCTCCCTGTTTGCTCTAAGCAGGAGCAGATCTGGGCAACAATACCCATTTCCCTGCTGGATTTGTATTCTTTTGTTTTTTCAGCTGGCTACCAACTAGGATAAAATTTAAGGTAGACTCTTGCATGCTGTCCTACAAAAACATGCCCTGGCTGTGTAGGACTCTCCTGTGGTGTCAGGGAATAGAAGTTCATGTTCCCTGGGAGTCCTCAAACAATTTTCCCATGTTCCAAGGAGCTGCAAGGTTTGCCTGACCTTGCCTTTAGCTTTGGCAGGGTCTCCCAAAAGAGATGTTCCCATTACAGGAGCAAACCCGAGCTTGCCCTGCTGGCTGCACCCACAAGCCCCATTTGCACTGAAGACCAGCAAGGACAGGTTGCACAGTCCAGCCTCCAACATAAAGCCCATTCTCTGGTTTCAGGCTGCAACTTCGGTTTCTTCATGGCTTGTCTACAGAGCCTTCATGAGGCTCCCATGGCACTTTAAAGCTCCTGAACCTCAACTCAGCCTTGTTTAATCCCAGCTTGTTGGCTTGGACCTCTCAGCCGAGAGGTTAAAATGTGCAATACCATGTGGCTCCCACAAGGCACCTCCTAAGCAAAACTCCCCTGAAATCCATGCCAAAAAGAAAAAAAGAAGTCTTGGCTTCAGCAGACTCTGGAGCAGACACATCTGGAGAGCTCAGGTGCCCAATGCCACATTGTTGTATCTCTCCCCAGCACCAAGTCGCTTGGAATCAGATCAAATCAAATACTTCTTACGGCTATCTGCATTTTCCAGCGAGCATCAGCTTTTGTCATGGTGGCAATAAATTCACGCTGTAATGCGATGTGGAGCAATATGTTGCATTGGCAGGGTGGAGACAGGCAGAATTTAAAAAAAAAACAACCCCAAATATAGCCAAAACTGCTGGTTTGTGTGAATTTGGGAGGCAATTATTCAAACACCAGCATGGTTGAGTTTATGAAGGGGGAAAAAAAAGTCTGTTTTCCACTAGCAGAGAATAATAAATTGTCCTTTTGGTTTTTTCTGTATTTTCAGCTAAGCTGCCTCCTTTAAAAAAAAGTAGTTATGAATTTGCTTTCCAAATGTATTTTTCATTGTGTATTTTATCATCTCTAGTCCAATAAAATTTTCTTTAGAAACAACACATTATTGTGTCAGAAGGGGAGGAGGATAAGAATACACCAGGGAACCTTTCAAAAATGTTTAAGTATTAATTTATTTCATGATGAATTTTCCACTGTCATTTTCTTAATAGCATGCACATGAAATAATCATGTCTTAAAATGCTCCGTAATTGAAGGACATTTTCATTTCCTGATTACTGAGGGAATCCTTCTTTGAACCTTTATGACTAAATGATGTAAGCACCAGGCTTTCTTTTTTTTTTTTCCTTCCATCTTTTAATTTATGTATTTCTTCCCTCTACCAGTCTGTTGAGACAGTCTCATTCAGTGATAATTTTCACACTCATGGACCTCTCCTTTCAGTTGAGAACAGATCCCGGTGTGTCCCTCACTGGTACAAAGCGAGGGCGTGGTGGGAGCTGCCTCTCTTACTGATTGCATTTTGGTTTACAGGGGATTTTGAGGTCACTTACAGGGACCTCAAACAGGGACAGCTTCAACCACTGGATTTTGGCTGATGTAGGCAAAAAGTCGGCCTTGTCCTGAAGGGATCTTCATGGTCATTGTGGGAACCTCCACAGAGTTGTGTACATCAGGGTCCTGCTCAGGAGTCAGAGCCGGGTCAGAGCCACTTTTCCCAGACTATTTCATCTCTCTGTTGCCCCAGACACTGGCCCAGGTGGCTCTCAGCTAGCCCAAGCACACTCACGGAGCCAAAGACAGGAGCCACTGCGAAGCTCTGGGCTGAAAATACTGGACACAACCCCCTGAACAATGTCCCCCCCTCCTGCCCCAAAGGCTAAGGGCCAAACCCAAAATCCTGGGAACCCCTTTGTATCCACAGCTCGCCCAGGCTTTGGAAAGTGGATGACCATCATAACTTCAGGGAGGTGAAACTGAGTCCCCACTGAGCCGGGGACAGAACTGGAGGTGGCAGGGCTGGTGGGAGGCTTTGCAAGCCCCTAGATCAGAGGTTTTCCCGTTTTCCCCAGCCAGATCCCTGCCCATCTCAAGGCTTGGCTCCCATCCCCGTCAAGCTCCCCGCACCCTGAATCCACCTCTCCTCCCTTTCCCCTTGCACCAGCGTGAGAGGAGGAAAGACGAGGGGCTGGGGAGGCAGAGGAAGCACCACTTGCCATGAAGAAAAGGAAGATTTATTAGTGTTTATCCAGAAATACCAGCTAGCCTGCTGCTGATCCAACTGAGCCCAGCAGGCTGCAGATTGGGGATTTGCACCGAGCCCGTTCCGTGCCAGGCCATCCATCACGGCCGGGCGGAGCGGAGCGCGGGGTGGGCGCCCCGGGGGGCTGGCAGGGGCCGGGGGTGGCGGAGGCGGGGCGGGCCCCCGC